>JAHQIW010000661.1:0-28623 GCA_019055375.1 Parelaphostrongylus tenuis | reverse complement strand
AATGATCTTCAGGACGTGGAAGAGCTCACAATTCGATGGAATGTTATCTGGGTTTCAGTGGATGGTACTATAGTTTAGCTCAGTTTCTCGAAAATGTGACGGGTCGATTTTGCAATGTGAGGTTGTTGATCAATGCTTGACGTCTCCGTTAAGACACCACTTTGCGGTAGCCCATATCAGTTAGATGGCGAGCGACGGTGCTATGGCCTACCCAAGTGTCTGTTCAAGCTAATAAGTTGATGAAAGAGTAACTAAAGTTCTATACACATAATTTTGATGCGCATTCATCGCTCCATGTTTCCTTTCAACGACGCATTGCTTATTGCTTACTATATAATCAATTTGAACCACAGAAAGGATGTTGATTAGCGCAAAAGTTATGACGGTTTCAGATTTGAGATCACTATTGCTTGCAAAGCAACACAAACAACTCGCAGCATCAACACTGCATTTATCTCAAAAGCCGCTAACGAAGGTAGAGTGCAGTTGTTTTGAGAAGTTTCGTCAAAGAATAGCACTTCAACAATGCATAAATCGCATTTACTTCTATACTAAATTTATCAGAAGCACGAGAGTAGCCATCATCAAGCTCATCGCTTAAAGCTGTACGAGTTGTTGCAATAGAACTCAACGTCAACCATTCTGCATTACTCGCTACTAAAAAAATACAAGACCTTGAGGTTTCAGCATGGTCTGAAGCCACAGTTATTTTCGCGCTAACCCCATACTAGAACGCACTCTAACATGCCATAGTTTTTTGGCAATAACTTGCTGTAAAATAGAGAAAATCGAGTAAAACAATAATGGGAAAGAAATCATAAGACAATGCTGTAGTTTGTAGACTAGCTTTTTCGGTTCTCTTCACTACTAACATAATTGCAACAAAGGAAATTCTTAACAAGCCAATAAAAATACATGTATCTTATTTAAAGTTCACAGACTATGTCTCAAGCAAAGGATTGTAAAATGAATAGATAAATATATACAACTTAGTAAAACAAAAAAGTGAAATGAGAGAAATCACAATCAACACCATTAAAGATGAAAAAGTTTTGTTCTCAAAGACAGCTATCAAAGCACGGAGGTGATCCAAAATTTGTAATAGAAACGATGAAGTTCTTAATTAAATGAAAGCAATTCTTTGAGTATTCTAAGCCTTATAATACTCTCTACGGATAGATAAAAAAACCGAAAATAAAGTAAAAAGGAACACAAAATACAGAGATTAAAATTAGGAAAGAGTTTGGTCAAAAAGTTCCTCTATTGTGAGGAAGAGTTTCAGCATGAAACATCACATTTCCATGTCGAGGGAGCTTGTTGAAATTCTTCAGAAAATCCTAGAATCGACATTTTCAATCTGCGCATTGATCAATGATTGCTGCTTTTTTGTTGTATAAACACACCTTGTTACTATATCATTTATTTTGCTCGCATTAGCCGTCGTTTCACTGGGTTTCGACGCCTTAGAACTCTGTAAAAGTGATGTTAGCTGCCACTTACTGAGTAAAACATTCCATAGTCTCGGCAGATCAACGAAACATCTAAATCGCAGTAACATATGGAATGATTTGTAGAATGCGGAGCCTTTCATTTATTGGGAAAAGATCAATCACAAATAGTGTATGTAGATGGCTAACGTTTTCCCTCTCATGTTCAAAATAATACGTGAGATCATATATGTAAAATTTCCCTTCTATGCCTGGCATATTGTGCTAGATCACATCATATTTTTTTCAAAAGTATTCTTTTTTATTTGATCCGTCATCACAGTGTTTTTTTTTTCTTTTTTTCACTGTGCGGATTCCAGTACTTCTAACATTAAAATCGCTCTTCGTTTTCTTCTTGAACATCATAGAATACTGGTTGAGCGAGTCTTCTTGCAGTCTCGAGAATAGTCTTGCTATGGCGTTTCATACGACGTTCTCCTTGACTGCCGGAGAGCACTGGGGAGGGGGGTGTCGAACTTGGCTCCACACCTTTCGTGACCAACATCACAACCACTAGGCCACGACGGCCCCAGATCACATTATATCTCTGGGATATTCCGTAACATCACTTTCGGAAGTGCATTTACACTCTTATCGATTGATCTGAGCAAATGTTAATTTGAATAAACTTTAGTGAGAGCATGTTTTGTACTCCGTAAAAGGTCGACGTTGTTCAGTGACTTTCCATGAGGAATTACAGGAATTCGCTCCTACTCATCAGCAAGACGATGATCGTTTGACTGGTCTTCTAATCTCAGCTAATTTTATTCCGGACCAAATAGCACGACGTGCTCAGCCAAGACGCTCGATTTGACATTGTTCTTGGGTCGGCTCCACGCGATATGACTCGTAAGCCTTTGGAACCATTTAAAGAGGTCTTGAAGCGACAAAAACCCGAAATACCGGGTGAACCCTACATAATGCAGGTAGGCGTTTTATCCAATACATCGTTTCCTTTCTCTACTCTTATTTGATTTACTGCTTTTGAAAAATGACCTGTATGGAAATGTATAGAAATACATGAACACCTTGTAAAATGGAGTTTTGAATTTTTTGAATTTCTGGCATCTGTTCAAACCTCATTGGCTTTGTAAAGAAAATATTTTACCAATGCTCGATTCTTCTTTGGAACACTTAGAGAAATATGGACGATTCTGCATTAGTCAGCTACAACCACTTCAATCTTAATAATTGTGTAACGAAGTGACTTCCTTAGGATTTATATGTGAGTTGGGCATGATATTTGGACGTGAGCTTATTTCCGATCGATTGTGTTTCCGCTTATTGTCTTCTTCACACATTCTTGAAAAATAACCGTTAGCGTGTTCAAAACTAATGTGCTGATGGCCGTTTGCCATAGAAAGTTGTTGTTTAACTCAGAAACCTTTCTAACAAGCCCATTCACTCGTGATTTGATTGGAAATTAGCTACTATTTCACTTCTAAGCGCTGTGATGAATCACGCCTGTCGTGTGCATTTTGTGTACGCTAAATGTACCAGAATTGGATAAAGGTTAGAAGATTTCGGCACTGATCAGTTTTTGAGAAATGTGCCATGCATTTGCCTTTATCTAGCATCTAGCATCGTTTGAGGTGATTGAGTGCATATCTGGAATTCATAAGATTTATATTAACCTGCCAATGGATCATGTTAGTTTACTATACTCCCATACAAGTCTGATACCATATCGCTAATCTCCTCCCACACGAGGACGGAAGGCCTGGTAAGTTTTGAGAGGGGGATCGGACCAGCGATCACGCGTGTCACTAGTTACCTTAAACCACTGAGGGACATGGGATCTTTACAAACTGAATACTACATAAACTGCATGAAAGTTTCAAATAATGACAGCAGTGTGGCTGATGGTATTCTGTTGTAACAATTGGTAAGTAGCACTATACCTTTTACGTCATATATTGTTGTGCCTTGGATGCTTTTTCATGTACCGTAGAAAATTTTTTTTGGTTCCTTTCCGCTATCCGGGAACAAATAAAGAAACGATCCTTCTAGGTGAACAAGAAGTTTTCATAGGAGTGTTAGCAATCATTAAAAAGTTTAAATATCTGGTTCTGGTGTTTGCTGAACAGTTGAGCCCACATATCTAACGGTCAGGGCATCGATCGGTCGCCTCGTCTACAACCCCATCGGATAGGCAGTGAACATGCGCGCCGGCATGTGAAACTCGATATTGTTCTTCCTATTACACTGCAGTGAAACGATCTTTCCAGAAAATAAGCGCAGCGTTCCAATCACTTAAACTTACGCTATAGAATCATTACTAATAGTCTGAAAAAGAGCTCTATCCGGCGAGGTGTGAAACATGAATCTTTATTCTTCCCCACGGCGCTATCAGAAAAGCTCCTTCAGGAAGCAAGCGCATTTTTGAGTTCTTCAAAACTTGTCGTTAGATTACCAGTAATCAGAGGATGGATTTTTTTTCAGCGAAGTATAAGTGAGGTAAGGAAGAAAACGCGTGGATGCACGTGGCATAATTCTATTTCAAATTTTACAGAGTTATAAAAAGGTGTTAAAAACAGCCGTGCAGCGTTGTAGCCAAAAATTTAGGTTTTTGAATGATTTCTAACAACCCTGTGAAAAGTGTTTACCCAGCGAGTGGGGCCGAATATTCATCTGATACCGATTAACCGAAAAAAACCTTTTTTGAGTCTGAAACTTTTGGCGGTGGTATCCTGTTCTAAATATACCCATTGACATTCAATGATTTAGAGTGATATGCAAAACTTTTGCGCTAGTTCGGACTTGAACTCGCATTTCACCCAATCCGGGGAGGCATGCTATATCCCTTGCACCGTGCCAGGCCGCTGACCGTTGGTTGCTGGCAAATACACGCGGCGTAGCGTAGAAAGAGTGGTGGCAAAACAGACGTCAGCGGTGTAAGGGTTAGAGCACGCGTCCCCGGACTGTGTGAAATTCGGGTTCAAGTACCATCTTATGGTAAAGTTTTGCACATCACCCTACATCAATGGTATATCACAGAATTCTTAGCTTAGTTGTTGAAGATGACGAGGTGCAGAGCTCCAAATTTTTGAGTACTTTTGTGGATTAAGTAAATTGATTATGGAAAAATGGTCAATAGCATTTCTAAAAACAGCAAAGATTTGAAATATTATGCGTAAAACACAAATATTGACTGCTGTTTCAGTGTTTCCAGAACTCCTTACCTAAAGCGGTTGGCAATCCTTGGAAAGGAGCATATTCGAAACATGGATTCTGGTATAAATTTCATGAAGGAGATAAAAACGATTTTGATAAGGTGAAATCTAGCTACGAGAGTTTTTATACACAGAAAGGATATGAATTCTTTAGCTGGTGGCTTTGTCGTTTGAACAAGACAAGTATATGCTGAACTACGACTATATGAAAGTCTGGGAAAAATCATATGGCGAAGGAAGTGTGAGAATTCTGGTCGCGAAAAACTTGAGTGAGCCCTTTTTTATAGAATGTTTTGAAAGGGTCATAATATATTATAATGGAAACACGTCAACTATATGAATGAAATATCTGAGATTATTGCACATACGTATAGACTGCTTGTTTTGAAAGCTGTAATTGTGCCTATGGTATGCTATAGTCTTGAAGTTACAAATGTCCCTCTTCCATTTTTCTCCCTAACCCCACTCCAACTGCTGTCTAGCTCGATATTGGCAAATATTTCTGGCTGTTCAAACACAAAGGTATCTTATGAAAGAGCGATCCATCAAATTAAGAAGGAGGTGATGTTTCCTGTCAGAAAAGCGATTTATGGATGAGCATATGTAAGGGTAGAGCTAATATAGCTAAAGACGCTACTTTTAGCCAGAATGGTCAGAGAATTATAGCCTGTTCTGTGACATCATGACTTTTACCTTAGTGAGAGAGCCACTCAGTGAAGTTCTTAGCAATTCAAGAGGGTGAAGAGAGATTTTATTGGATCACCTGGCAATCATATATAAAATGTAGTTTCTCTCTTTAATTGTGAATGAGTTATTCAGAAAATGATGTGATGGGTGGAGTGGTGGCTATAAAAAAGAAAGAATATGCTCAAATTGGTACCTACTTCGTCGTAGAAGATTATAGACATTCTGGAATCGGATCAAAACTATTCGCAGAGATTACGAAAGGCCTAATCACGACATTTCAAGCAAGTAAGCACCCTATAGTTCGACCAATGGAATCATCAGTGATGTAATATAATTCCAAATGCTGCTGATTTTTAAGTAATGTTGCTTTATCATAGCTTTCGTTTAGAGTGTTTTCTTAAGACCACAGCTCAAATTTTAATATGCCCGGTAATCATTTTTGAGCCACGAATGTCAGTGTCTGCAAAGAGGGCTGACTTATAGAGCCCGATACACGTGTTTCGATCTTGCAATCTCGTCAGTCGGGCAGTCACCCTTTCTTTTTTTTTGCCAATCATATGTGTGTGCTCCAGTCCCCACACTAAGAGTCAGCAAGACGAACGTTTTACACTCTATGTCCAGTTAAATTATCACCAAACACAGAGTTTGTACACTCGATTGCTCGTGGCTAGTATATTCAAAATATCATAACTTTCGTTTTGAGTGGACTGGAGCACCCAAACAGGATTGGCGAAAGGCGAGAAAGGGTAACTGCCCGACTGACGAGATCGCAAGATTGAAACACATGTATCGGGCTCTGTAAGTCAGCCCTCTTTGCAGACACTGACATTCGTGGCTTAAAAATGATTACTATACATATGTTGCTTTATTTCTTATTGAAAGCAATTTGTACGTTATGTTATACTCATAATTAGGACTAATAAATGATGATGATAAATCAAGGTAAAAAAGTTTCGTGTCGTCAAATTTCAACAGGCAACTTATATATGTACACATTTCTATCAAGATAATTGTCTCGCTGGTTTTTCTCCAGTGCATCACCTTCTTCCAACAGTTCCGAGTTTCGGACTAGCGACACGATATGGCCGTCGATTCAATCACGTGAAGGTCGACTCCGGCAGTGGTTTTCCAGATTTGAAGGTTTTTCCTCCGTTTTCCAGTCCTTCAAGTTATTCCTACATTGCTACAAGTGGTCGTTTTACTATTTAACCCTTAAGAACTTTCTGTTTAATATCCACGCCAAATAATCATATGCATTATTCATACATTGTTTCAATGCCTTATTTAATCAACTACCTATCGCAAACTTTGTTAAAACACTCGTATATAATCTTTGAGAACGTTTTTAGCCATCATTTTGAGGTTTTGGTGAATCGCTAAAGGAGTGGTTTGGTAGACGCATGTGTTTCGGCGTCTTTACCATCACCAATGCCGTTTTGCTTGGCCACTTGCCTTTTACAATCGGAAACGAGTGACAAACAATGATAAACCGTACTTAAGCGAATCACCACTGACCAGTTGCTTTACATGTAATGCCTTCCAGCTGAAATTTAATAATATAATACCTTCTTCAACCGACTGTTTATTACAACAAAAAGACGGCTAAAAGCATTCTTTGGGGATTATATGAAAGTATTTTAGCAGTGTTTCTAATAAACCACCGATTAAAGAAAATATATGTTATCGTATACCACTCAGAAGACATCGACTGTCAAACAAATAATCAGCGATAATTCACTTATCAACAGTTTATCATTGTTCGTCGCTCGGTGCTTGTTGTAAAGGACGAGAGGGTGCCTACCAAACTGCTGCTTTCAATGGTATAAACATATCTTAGCCGACTATAAATATTCTCAAAGATTCGGTGGTGCAACGGTTAGCATGCGCTTCCGGAAAGATTGAGATCTGGGTTCGAATTCCGGCTGATGCAAATTTTTTGCACAGCATTCTACATTATTAGGTACATTCTCAGAAAATTTCTAATATTGCTTGGAAAAAGTAAGCAAGAGTGCTTGATGATTCGAGAAAAAAATCATTTACCGACGAACAGCAATTTCAATAGGATCTTATAGCGGCTAGGAAACACTTAACACTACTGCTCATAACCACAAAAGTGATGAGATGTGAGCAATGGTCAAAACCTGATTTATGTGTGACGGACTTAAACCGCAAGCACCCTTTCCACAGGCGTGCGCATTCTCAATATATCATTGAGGTCCCCACTGTCATTTCTCTTAGACGTGTTCCAACCATAAACGGTGGCTTTCAGCATTCACCAGTTCTTCATGCTTACATTCTCAGGAAAACTTAGAAGACCATCGCACTGTTCTTGACGAAGATCTCAACGCATCAGAATGGATGGCTATTACGACGTTTGATGCTGACGTCAGCGGTGAACAGCGGCCGATTCGTGACATACTGAATTTGGAAGCATCGAAGACGGCTGCTGTCTTCGACAAAAAGGTGCAGTTCATTTAGCAAATATATCTATAATGTAGAGATTAAGAGGCCATGCAGCGGCCGATTTTCTACCGTAGATTAAGAGATAAAGGAGAATTGCCATTCATGACAAATAAATAGCCTATTTAGAACTTTTCTAATTCTGTGAAGTAATTTTGAAGCTTCACGATTCCCTACTGAGGCTCATTCGATCAGTCCATTTTCATCCAATAAATGCCTTTGAGCAAGAAACTGAGCACTCCTGAAATTCTCTTTTTAGAGAAACTGCGTTGGATTTGGCACGTCGAGAGAGTTAGCAGGTAAATGTGAATGTTGGAAATCCTACAGTAAATCCTATGGCCAAAATATGTTTCGATTCCGTTCTTTGTCCTATCAAAATAATCAGTTTTCCAAATGAATTTTGAAGCTAAAAATACTGCAACAGGAGGCGATGAACGCACAAAGAATTGAGAATTTTACCCAAATATTACATGCTATTTTTGAGGAATAATTATTTGAAGGAGACTTCGTTAAACGGATCGTCATTGGACCACTTTATGCGGAAAATGTCGATGGTAGCGGAAGTTCTCACTCGCGCTGTACTCAAAAAATATTATGTAAGAAAGTGTTCATATATCGTATCTTCTTCAATCTTTATTATTTTCCCTGTTTTCTTCCCTTACTAATTTTTGTTGAGATTCTTGGTTTGAGCAGAAAGAGTCCCCTGTCACATCCTTCTTATTTACTGCTCTCTTACTCAAGAAAGAACTCTGGAATCAATACTGAACAAAAGAGACATTTAAAATACTTGACGCTTGATTAATCAACCTCACTAATATTTCTTTGGTCCTTGGCATTTTCCACCTTAGTGGTTCAATTTCTTGCTTTTAAACTCCCTCTTCGTGCAGTTCAAAGGTTTCTGTGCTTGCTACTAGGTCTTCAAACTAAGTTTCCGCACTTGACCTAGAAATTTAAAATTTTCCCACGAGGACAAATTTTCTTTTATCTATTTGTGCGGAATTCTTGCTCATCGTTTAATATATTTTTGCACATACCTGTCCAAACAAGGAGCGCATGTGGCGCAGTGGTTAGAGGTGCTCTGCGTCGCACACGAGGTCAGTGGTTCGATCTCGCGCTCATGGCTCACCAAGCCATCCATCCCTCCGGGGTCGGTAAATTGGTACCAGGCAGGTCTCAGACTTGTCTGGGAGGATAAGCAGCACTGACTCGGTTCAGCGGGAGGCCACCGCGAGTCATTGTAAAGGCCAGATATGTATTCAATCACCTCAAACGAAGTTAAAAATTGAAGTCGAATCCATGGCGCATCCCTCAGGGATTGATAACGCCGAGAGCTTTATCCTTTTATCCTTTTACCTGTCCAACAATGGAGCCGTCACGGAAAGTCATTCGCGACTTACTGCTTCACGATTTTTTATTAGGACACAATCTCCAGACTACATTTGACGATACCAATCGTGCAAAAGGCCGTCAAGTTGTGGGTAGAAGTACGGCGCACAAATGGTTTGCAAACTAATTGCAATGGAGATACTGATTTGACCGATCAACCAAGATCCGAGAGAGCGCGTGCTATTGATCGAAAAGCAATCATTGAAGCGATTGAAAAAGATCCGACTTGTCAGCCGGTGATTTGGCCGAATCACTCGAAGTTAATGAAGTCGATGTAGTCACTCGACTGATGAGAAGGGCATTCGGGCTGAAGAACAATTCCTGTCAAATCTTCGTTTTGCAGACGACATAGTCATCTTTCGAAGAGTACAATTGGACGATGCTAAAGGAATCAAACAAAGTGGGAAAGAAGATCGGATTACGTGTTAATGGGATGAAGACCTAGCTTATGAAGAACCCATGGTGCAATGGTAATCAAGTCGAAATGCATGGTTCTCTTATTACAGGAATCACCTCAAATGTGCACATTGGGAGTTCACTGTACATGGAAAACAATATGAAGGAGAAAATAGACAGAAAAAGGAAAGCAGCATGGGCAGCAATCAGGCCTCTCAAAGAAGCCACAGACCAACTAACGGACCAAAACTCCGTGCTCACCCTTTTGATTCAACGATTCTTCCGGCGCTTTGCTATGCAGCTGAGACGTGGGCTGATACTTCGACCACGACAAGACTGCTACGATTAACTCACAGAGCGCTTGAACAATATCTTCTAAAATTAGTCGGCACACACAACATCCCGGCCGGCTTGTGTAGCTCAGAAATTCGGAGTCTATTCCATCTTCATGACCTAGAGTCTATACATCTATAGCGAAACACAAATGGGTCGGTCATATAATGAGAAGAACGGGTGTCAGATGTACGAGAAGTAATATAGAATGGATTCCACGACAGTGCACGCGTCCTCGAGGACGGCCACCTACACGTTGGGCGGAGTGTTCATTAAAAGAAGTAAGGAGCTGGACTAGCAGCTCCAGATTTTCCTAGACCACGGTATGACACTCGCAGCAAACCGCCTCAGCGATCAATGTATCAGGTCGAGGAAAAGATTTCCCTAACACCCAACGAAAACTTGAAGTTTATGCACAAATTCAGTTAGAAGTATACTTCTGCTATCGACTGCTTTTTTACAGACCCGCTCAAAATGATTTAATCCGATAAGGATATGACTCATTTTTAGCCATAGGTCTAGTGCTATATAGGCGCCTATTTCGTCCTATTGGGACTCATCAGTAGCCAAAATAAGTCATATCCTTATCAGATTAAATCATTTTGAGCGGGTTTGTAAAAAAGCAGTCGATAGCAGAAGTATAGTTCATTTTAAAAGCCGTAAGCTCGACTGCCGGTCACCACAAAGTCAGGTAAGACCATCATCCGACTTTGGGTGATTAGAATTTACTCGGCGCCGATTCCTTTAGAGGATTATTTAACCTCAAGGGATCGACGGAACCGAGGGAGGGTGCTACTGATGAGTCCCAATAGGACGAAATAGGCGCCTGTATAGCACTAGACCTATGGCTCAAAATAAGTCATATCCTTATCAGTTAGAAGTAAAAATAATTATTCCTTAAAGTAAAGACCATCATTATCCATGGTAGTCTAGCAACGATCTGCAAGATTCCGGATCTGCTCGAAATACCATTCCCTGAACTTTGAGTCAAAAAAACTCTTGACATGCCTATTTGAGTTGATCATATGTCTCGACTCGGCGTCCACGCAGGAAATGTTCCATTGAATGGAAATTGGACCATCATTGGATAGTGTAACATCTGAACTGTGGGCTAGGCATGGCAGTTCCTAGACTCCTTCCAGATCATCATCAAACCTCTAATTAATCTTCCATGCGGTGTGAAGAACGCATTGTTGAAACAGCGCGCGCATTTGACGAATTAGTGTCTGATACTTTCCCTTCAACGTATCGTAGACTCGTTCCTGAAGCATTCTCATGAATTTACAATAACCGATATTGTGTGAAATAAACATAGATCGAATTTTTCCCGGGTTTTAAGAAACTTTTGCGGCAATTTAGTGAATTTACGTTCCGTGCATTTTCTTACAAAAAAACGTCCGCGTGACAGACAAGACGGTTTCTAGTTAAGCTTAAACATATGACATTCCAATTTGACTTATGCACTTATTTTTATCTCCTATTTCTGTTATATTTTATATTAAAAGATAATATAACGAATCAATTGAGAATCCTGACGAAGATTTCGACTTTGATCCGGACTGCTTTGCGATCTATCGACGAAGCGTTGAATTCCTTCTACCGGTTGAAGAAAAAATGATGTCTATAATCAAGAAACTTCAAGGAACTGATGGCAAATTAACAGAGAGCGAATGTGGTATCAGGTAAATTTCTCTAAAGCATTACATATGTTATTATTTTTTTCCGTATCACTTTGAGAGCGACTTGCAATTTCGAGAGTAATATACGTAGTAAACAAAGGCTTCGTGAGGTAATTGAACAGCGTAAAAATTATGTTTGCCAAAAGAATCTGTTATAAGTTTGCAAAATTTACATGCTACCTTTTCAAATTTCCATTCTTGTTTTCAACCCTGACGGAAAACGAATTTCGTGATGAGACCAACTCATCAGCCTTTCTTGTCCTCACTGTCAATATTAATTTTAAAATGTTTTTGACCTACAGAAAAACAACAGTATGAAGTTTTAAATTAAGCTAAAATATTTCCGAAAACTGGTTTTTATTCAACCTTGGCTTGAGTAAGAATGCGCCCAAAATCACATGGATTTTATTCGGGGCATTTGCCTTCTTCAGAGCTGCTATGATTAAAAACGGATGCAGCATTAGTTTTCCTTTCGTGACGTGAATCTTTGTAGTCAAACACTATGTGAAATATAACGAAACTGAAAGTGGAAAATATGGTCAAGACAAGGTGCTCCATTTTAGCAAACTTAACGCAATGCGGGTACGGAAGCCCCACCTCGCAAAACCATCTATTGTGAACAATTGATTTTAATCATTTCTATTTTGCTGGTGGCGTATATATGTTGATCAAAATAAAGCTTTTTCTGGCAAAAAAATTGGCGTGAGCTAGTGAATACAAAAATTTTTGAGCTATTGTCATAACCTAATGTATTGTGGGTGTGTGTCTCGAGGAGAAAAAACTTTATTACAGACATGCTCAACCAGTTCGTTACCTGGAATTCGAAGTGAATTTGTCTATGCTGTTGGAGATCTGCACTCAGTGCTTATTTGATTTGAAGCTGTGTACTACATCAAATCAGTCTTTGAAAAATATCGATTTTGTAAAACTTGATTATAACTACAATACATTATGTCGGACTTTTCTGAGGCTTTATATGACGGAACATGTATAAAACTATGTTGATGCAGTCACTGCTATTTCTACGCGCTTAGAAGTGGATCATTTGTTATAGAGCGATTCATCCAGCATTTGATTTTTATTCAAAAAAAGCATATAACATAAGTTTCAATGATTGTTCTTTACTATTCTTTTATTGAGTTACCGGAGAACTAGCAGTTTCCACTGCTTTACCCAAGAATTTGATGAACGTTCAACACCATCACTCTTGTATAATTATGTATAGAGGTAGGGGTGAGAAGACTTAGCGCATTGGTGACACATGCTATCAGTGAAAAATTTCCGCTCTCTACCACGAACTATCTCCCGTAAGTTCAGAAAGGGCGACCTTGCTCGGCTATTCCACAGATTGCACCGAAAATTGTCTCGAGCATTTTTCGAAATTAAATTGATGAAATCTTCGAGCATCAGCAGGAACAACACATTGTCCGAAGAGTTTGAACAATGAAAGCGAGACAACGAATCACCTACAAAAGATTCTGAGATTTGCACCGTATATGTGATGGGTATTACGCAAGATGTAAAAATTGGGTACTTTTCTGTTATCTCCACCCTGTTTAACCCCCTTGGTAAAAATGTAGTCTGTGCTTTTACCTGAAAGGTAAACGATCGTTCGATAACTGAAATACAGTAAATTCGAAAGGTGTAATTTACTTCTCAAGTGGCCAGCTTTTTGTGATGTCAAAAGTACTACTTTATTTCTAGCACTTTATTTGATCCGTCATCACAGCATTTTTTCACTATGCGGATCCCAGTACTTCTAGCATTAAGTTTGTTTCCTCGTCTTCTTTTTGAGCGGCGTAGAATACTCGCCGAGTGAGTCTCCTTGCAATCTCGAGGATATCTCGGCTGTGGCGTTCCATGAGGCGTTGTCATTGAATGGCGGAGAGAGCACCACAGCTATTTGGCTACGGCGCCCCAACAAATGGCAGTCGAAATAAATCTTGTTACACATTTAAGGATTTCTCACGGTAAAGATTTTTCTATAAAGGGTGTAACAGCGAAAAAGAAGATTGGGTTTCGCATTCCAAAGGGTAAAATTTGCAGCATTGGTCTCAAGTCATCGCGCTTTTTGCAACGTATCAATTATGTGCAAAACGTAATATTCTTTTAGCTGCTACAACTCTCTAAGGCGCTTCTTCCGATGTCAACTTCATCTCTGAAATCGCAGAAATTTGGGTTATGCTTTGTTTAGAGAGGAATGCTTGAATGTTAAAGGTTTTTTTACATAGAGAATTGAGTGGTGAACAAAAACACGGCCTGAGGCGGGAATCGAACCCACGTTTCATCCTATCCGGGGACGCGTGCTCTACCACTACACCACTGAGTCACTACCACTACACTGGTCGAGCAAATATGCCTCAGTGGTGTAGTGGTAGAGCACGCGTCCCGGATAGGATGAAACGTGGGTTCGATTCCCGCCTGAGGCCGTGTTTTTGTTCACCACTCAATCTCTAAGTTATATAAGAACATAATAACACTGCAAAAAAAAGCAGTGAAAATACTGTAATTTCGAAGTATTAGTGATTTTTTTACTGTTAAAGCGCATCAAACACGCCAATCTGATGGTGAACTATACCTCCGAAGTTGTCAGGATTTAAGCTATCGAATGGATTTAGAACTCTGGACAAAATCGAGAAGCGCGTTTTTCCCAAGAGGTCAAACAGGATGCGAACTTTGAAAGTGATTCAAATCCGCGAAATGTAATTCTCTTGTGACTGTTACAGCGCCCTGAAGAGTCCTCTAGAGAAAGGAACTGCACCCTTGAAACTGCTAAGATATTCCCTATCTAACGATTATTGATTGCTTATGAAAAATCCTTATCTTGTGAGAAATGCTTGAATGTGAAAACAAAATTTTGCTTCAACTGTCACAACGCTACCAACAGGCCACTTAGGAAATAAAATATATCGTTAGCATTCACTTGATTTTATCATTGACTGATTACTAAAACAATTTACAGAAGCAAAAACAGGTGTTCCACAAAGGCTCAAACAGGATGGATATAACGGAAAAGTACAGAAAATTGATATAAATAAATTCGGTGACATTAGCAGCTACGAGCGTCAGTGATGTCCAAAGCATCTGACCACTTCAGTTAGATGAGCATAGCTAAGTCGTTGAAATTGCTATGTTTTCACGCTGCAACTAGCAATGACCCATTATTACAGTTGAACTAAAAAAAACTTAATTTCAAGACCATACCTTCAAAACACAGAAACAAAAACACAAAAGAATGCAACAAGAATTTTTTTTTTTATTTGATATTACAAAAATCAAGTGCAAAAGGTGTAACCGTCTGTGTTTGGCAAATATACAGTCCACGAATAAATAAAGCCATACCCAGCTCTTTTTTTGATGGTAGGACGAGGTTGTTATTCGCATGATGGGCTGAATTCGGTTCAACACAGAATACTATTCAACAGTGTTACAGTGGGGTGATGTGTCAGCGACCTCGAATTCTCAGGGCTTGGAATAGGCAAGGTGATACGCAATTTACTCAGTCAAGCACTTCCATTATCCAGCAAGAATAAAGGTTATAAACAAATCTCTAAGTCTTACAATAATCATGTTCCATTTGAAAACACTCAATGCTTAACACCTCCATGTTTAGCTGTTTCGAGGCCTCTAATTAGTCATTTCGAGGCAAGCCGCACAGAGTCTTGTATATGATAAGAATACTCCAGACTCAGATCACAGAAATTAGGCCGAAGTATGATGCAAGATCTAGCGTATTTGTGAGATGCTGCCCTGCATCTTTGTATATTCGCATTTATCCAAAAAGCTTCGAAAGTTTTTAGCGCAGATTTTTGATTCATGGGCGACGATTAACTATTACAACAAAATCTTGTCCGCCATGGTTTATTCCTATGTATGCTCAACGAAGATATTTTTTTTTGAGAAGTGATGGACACATCTTTTGATTTGTTATATGGATAGTTAGATTAAGTGAAATTTATCAGAGAACTACTGAGAGCAAATTGGCCCATTATTGAACGGTTAAGTTAGTCTAGCCAATGTGCATACAGCACAGGATGGTATTGAAGGCTAAGTAATAAAAACATACTGGTTTATTACCTTTCTTCTCATCTATTACACAGAAAACGTGCACTCACAAAAACTTATTTAGAGCAGCTACCAGTGTGGGTGCAGGAAGAGAGCATAAAAGCAGAAGTTTTATACTTGGTGCAAAAGTTAGTTTTCCTCGTGGCATATTTGTGGGAATGCAGCTCCCTCACAAATTAGGTCTAGTGAAAACGAGGTCCCTCCCATCTTACTTTCACTTGCAACTAATTAACTACAGTTATGAAGTGCTACTTCAAAATGGCAGGATTATAAGATTTGATAGCAAAACTGAAATCTCTCAGACATTCTAAAGTGTCAGTTGATCCGTAACCGACTATGTGATTGCCTTCTGCGTGAGGAAAAACTGCATAATTTGCTTCGACGGTAGAGAAGACGATTGCATGAGATCTGATAAGATGTATGGTGAAATCGGTGGACTACTCCATTTCCGTATAGAAGAGATCTAGTTGAAAAAATTGGGGCCAAACGAAACACTCCACTAGCCATGGCGTAGGTAGCAAGAACACGAAAGATATGATTTTGATGTAAAAGTTGATGCTTTCGCACAGGAGGTCAAGACTTAGTGAGAAGAATTCTTGGAGTTTCATGGATAAATGTGAAAGACCCAGTGCTGAATCACAAGGACGAGTGTTTCCGCAATCGCGCGTCACCTCTTATCATATCTCAGGCTATTGACTCCGTCCCACACGTCAAGGCTTTGCAACCTGAGTCAGGTGCATTTCATCATATGCATGACTCTGTGCACCCTGTCTATTGGAGGAATTAGATACTAATTAAATAATGAGTGGTTAGAATTCATTTTATTTGACCGCGTATTGCGGTGGTATGATGTTACTATAAGTCCAATAATGTAGAGTGATGCGCAAAACATCCAGTCAGCCGGGATTCGAACCCAGATCTCACTCTTTCCGGGAGCGTGAGTGACTCGTAAATGAGGTGTTTATTGTGTGTACAAAAATTTGTTTACGCTAGTTTTTTTGGATTTCGAGAGTATCTGATCGAGTGGATTACGAATAACTTATGCATTTCAGGTTCTCAAGTGGTCTATACCGCCAAAATGTCGGGCGTTGTATCACTGTATTGAATGGTATTCAATAACTCCTATAAATGAAGACCTCATATTTGCTTATTGAAAGAAACGTTGGGTTACACTTCCTGTTCAGATGTCAAGTTTCTTTCAATTTTTGCTTAGAACGATTACAAGGAGCAAATATCCTTCACAACTGGTAGTCGAATGAAGTTTAGTTTCCCATTTTGTTTTTTTTTTTCAGCTATCAAAGTGTAATTACTTCTAAGAAAAAATGGAATAACCTTTGGCAAAGTGTTTTTCCAAACGATGAAATTGCAGTTTTTGCGCGACTGCAAAACATACTGTTCGTTGGTTCTTTCATTTTTTTCCAAATACAATGACATTGATAGATTATCGTGAAGAATACGAAGATTTTCTTCAACCCTTAGGTGCCTTTATATAAAAGCGATTTCTGCCTTATTGAATAAAAGGGATTTGACATGCTAATTTTCTGGCAGATAGCTGATGAACTCATTCTGGGCGCTGATCTGTTACAGGCAAGTTGCCCACGCAACTGTCAATGCATGTGCCGCATGGTGGCCCTTCATGTAGATTGAAGTGTTGGCTTTATTTGCTTGAAGGTGCTAAGAAATTACGTTCTATAAAGAAATGTGTCTATTAATAAATGGCTTACGGCTCCCCATATCGACAAACAAATAATACGAAATGTGAAGAATCGACAGAATCAGGTCTGTCAGATCCGCATACGCTAAATGCTCATCCACGTTTGGTCGTATTAGCATTTACCATCTGAAAGCCTCCTTTGAGGTATCCACATCATTCCTGTCATTTTTGTCTCTGAAAACTAAACTGAACCACTGTGTAGCACCGTTTGCTGGCTCGTGGATAACTAGTGACTTCAGTAAAAGTCTTGAACACTATTTTGGTGATTTGCTTTATTATAATCGAAGATGGATAACCCTTATCATGGGAACTCCTAACAAAAGACTAATTTGAACAAGTGGGGTCATTCCAAGGTATTTTTCCTTTGGCGTGAGATCAACTAGAGGGTCGTTTCGTAGTGATATGTTCCACCATATCATAGTTAACTAAGAGCTCTTCACTATTATGTCTATGGTGATATGCGTTAAAAGTGGTAGGATCACTCTTCTTTTTTCTTTTTTCTTCAAGAATTTAATGAGGTTGACAGCTCCCTGAGAAAGATTTCGGAAATTTATTTGAGAAAATCTGCAGGGGCCCTTTATGATTTTTTTCAGCTAGGTGCCCTATTTTTCGAAAAAAGTCGCGTCAAATCTTTTGCTCTACTCACACCCTCCATCGGTTTATGGAGAAGTTCGCCGCTTTTATTTCCCAACACGTAGACGGCATTGTTGCTGTTGACGGACGAAAATAAGGATCGTCTATAATGTGGCACATTTGAGAAATAATGAAAGGAGATTTTTTCCAATTAGCAATCGTAATTCTGAAAATGCTTGAAGTGAAATTAATTGGATCCTATTTTTGAAATCCAACTAAAACATGTACTAGTGATGAATATTTTCTCACAAGAAAGCTCATGTCACTAACGCTAGAAAAATTTCCCTCACATCCGTTGCCGTTATTCTGTTTTCCTTTTCCAGGAGGCTTCTAAAGTGTGATCTTTTCAAATGGGTAACTGAGCCTTGGTGTTGGTAACAAAGTTGTGGTGATGATAACGGAATGCCAAACAGCCCTCTGAGCGTTATGTCGAGATCTAAATCTAAGAATCTTGTTTATGTTACTGTCATTACCGCACTCTTCAACTGGCTTTAAAACCAAGAGTAATGGGCTTCATCGAATTCAGATATAAATTGGACTATATAATGGTTAGGATAACGACACCTTCTTCAATGGCATAATAATCTTCATAATTATTACACTCTTCGCCGATATACGTGTCTGAATGATCGCTGAGCCCACTATGCTCTTCTGCATTGTTAAGCTTGCATCCCTGAAACATTCGAAATGAATTTTTCTCCCTAGTGTTGAACCGCTGTTTCCTGTTGAAAAATTGCTGATAATGCCCCAGCGAGGATGATACCGCTGACGAGGAAATTCACTGTAATCAAATGATTCTTCATTGGAATGACTACGCTTACATTTGAGCTTATTCGATACTTTTTGCGTTGTTTTGTGCCCACTGTGATCGATTTTGCGTTTCTAATTCGAAGAAAATGTCATGAATTCGACGGCATTACCACATAAAAGTAAATAGTTTCCATTGCCCATATTGATGTATAATTTCATTAACCTGAAATATGGACCCATCCGCGGCGGTTCCAGATTTCATAAAGGTAATCTTCAATCCATGTGAATCGGAAAAGTGTATAGTTATTTGAGACCAGATCTTCTTGAAGATGTCAGTGATTACTGGCATTCACAGTTGTTCATTAATATATAACACATTCTTACTATTATCACCTCGGTATACAACATTACTCTTCGTCAATATGGAGTAAAACTACTTCATGATGTGTAGTTTTCACTCATGTTTGCGGATATATTACAGGCGTTTGTTCGTGTAAAGTGCGTTGTAGAGAAATCCCTTATTGTGATTTCAAACCACAAAAAGGAAAAATGGCATTTATCTCAAGAAATTTACATTTGCTCCATAAGAACAGGTCATGTGTGTCATGTTCAGTTGCTCGATTGAAATTGTTTGATTTACAAGCGTGATATGCCATGTTTGACTGAATATATATGATTGTCAAGCGATATTCCTCGATTCCTTGATTAATAACACATTAATGTTCTTTTTGCCGTGCCAATGTAACTGTTTTTCTGCTCAGAAAAATTTGTGAACATGTCATTGCACGTCATCCGTTGTTTCGCTTCTTTTACGTTTGACCATCTTCATGCATCTTAATCCAGTCTTTATCTTACGCGGGCTATCCTTTATACATACATCCATTACTGTTGAGCAATGTGCAAACTTTGAACGTCAGGTGAGATGTCTAACGCTCAAAATTATGCAGATCACTCAACAATATTATTAGTTGAAAAGAGGATTTCCATCGTTTAGATGTGAATGTCGTTTTTCCGCATGAATCGTGTGTGATTTTCATATCATTCAAAAGTCTACTGCTTGCGCATCTATTGATATATAATTTGTCTATATCTGCCGAGTTTACGACAACTTGGCAGAGAAGTATTCAGAACTTGTTCGTCGAAAGCGCTCTTTTATTCAACAAGATAACGCAAAATCACACACATACACGAAGACCAAGGCATAGTTTGAAAAACGACGGATTTGAGATTCTACCGCATCCAGCCTATAGTCCAGACGTTTCTCCATCTGATTACGGCCTTTTCCAACCAATGCAACACTTTTCGGGAGGTCGCCGATTTGAATCTTTCGATGAAGTTCAAGAAGCTTGCCGAGAGTTTTTTAATTGAAAGCCGAAGGAGTGGTACTTCGATCAGATCAGAAACCTGGCGGACCGATAGCAAAACGTGGTGGATAATGATGGTCTCTATTTTGAAGAATAGTTGCTGCTGTTTGCTGTCTGAATATATGCATAAATTTTGAAAGATTTGTCAAACGATGGAAACTATCTTTCCAACCTAGTAAATAGGTATTTGTATTAGCATGGCGCCGCTAAAAGTGGTTAATAAAAAAAAGTTTTAGCTGACGATATTCTTTACAGACTTCAGAAAAATTCTTTGTACATTATCCTGACTAGAGCGTTTGTGGTGAAGTGCAAGAGGTGGCACAAATACTTAATGAACCAATGATTCATGGTTCAAACTTGCACTCAAGAATCAACAACCCTTTCGCACCTTCGCGATTGGCGAATTGGTACACATTTGTCTGGAGAGATAACAGCATTGACATGACACATAGGTAGGGCGCCGTGGGTCATTACAAGTCAGATATGTATTCAGCCATCTCGAACGAGGAAAAAAATTGGAGACAATTTGCCGCATCGCAAGGACTGATGAACACCTAGAGCTCCATCCTTTTATACCCTCATCATTTAATAACTTTCGCCTAGTTGTGGTTCGATGTGGACCACTCTAGGGTAGCTAAAGGATCAAAGTTCAGCGAAAAGGACCTTGCAACAGCCTTTCCATTGGTGAACTCTTTTAGTTCTAGTTCAAGATAATGAGAGCTGGAAAACTGGAATGAAACTAGCAGGATTTTACCACTTGTCTTCGTGCATCTTTCCTTGATGCGTTGTAGCTGAGTTTAATAGCTTAGTAATGTCCTAAATGGTGTGCCTAAGTTCATCAAGTTGAACCCTCTAAGAACCATGAGGGATGATTCGTCCCACGCCACCCGACTGTCGCATCTCACTCATTTAGTTTAGTGGCGGCACCGCGACCCGTTAGAAAGGCGGCACTTTCGTGGAAGGACAGAGGCAGACAGCATGATGGATACGAGAAGACAATACCAGGGTCTGAGGGAGAATTATCATCATGAAGTGATGGAATTTTATTGAAAAGTTTCTACAGAAATGATCTTAGTACGAAGAACATCTACATCTTCTATAATTCATGTGCATTTTTCATGTTTCAACAGGAAAATTTATATCGCTGAAGGATAAAAATAATCATAATGATTATGATTATGATAACGATAATGGTAGTGATAATGATAAATTTATTCTGAATGAAAATAACGCCAATTGTCCATTCTTCAATGATAGAAGCCCAAGTGGCGCAATGGTGAGGTGCACCGCGTCCCACACAAGGTTGATGGTTCGATCTTATGCTTATGGTTCACCAAGCCATGCATCCTTCCGGGTCGGTGAAGGAAACCAGAGAGTCTCTTATGTACTCATAAGGGTTTCAAAGCTATCTATACGTGGTCTCATTAAAGTTATTCGTGGAGATGAGAACTGGATGAGGTGTAGCAAATCATCTCGAGAACATAGTGGAGAAAAGGATCAAGTACAGCACGTGAAGACAAAGGTTGCAGCAATGAATAATGTCCATAGTTGAGATCGATCGCAAGATCCTATTGCAATGAAGTTTGTAAAATCGCTTTCACCAAATAATCCTTGTTTTGTAGTTGTTTTCGCAAAACCTCGCAATTTTTTTGACTTACAGCCTCTGGTTGCATTCCGGAGACTGGTTATCCATACTCCCCTGTGCCATTGTTCCCACTCTCAATTTTCTCGCGGTCTCACTTAGTTACTATAACGGCGGCGTCTCGTGTCGTGAGAATGAAGGCGCTCGTTGGATCGCGGACGCAGGAAGCACGACATCCTTGCACAGAGACGTACATGCTGTCCTTTAGGACTGGCGCGGAAGCGATGCCGCGACGCTGCCCGCCTATCAACGCTGGTTCTCAAAGGATTAAAGGGAAATAAGTGCTAACTGATCGAACAGAATGCATATGACCATAAGCATCTCGATTTTGACAATTTCAGCTGGTTAATGGCTGATGGACTACTTAAATAGGATATGCACCTCTCGTCAATCTCACACTTGCAGAGAAGACAGTGGAATGATACCATTCCTTCAAGTGAGCTGTGATAATGTTCTACTACAGATTGACAAGGTAAGCTTGTGGACAGATAGAGGCATATTCACTTATCACTGAAGAGCTTTTGCTAAATATCGAAACACTGCCTAAGACTGTCTTTTAAATTACTATTATACAGGGGGAGGAGGGCGTGGCCGAGTGGTTATGATTGTCGCTGCGACGCGAGGTTAATTTACAGCTTCCACAACACTCTTCCGTCAGTCAAAAGCGAACGCCCTATAGAGCGCCACAGCCATGCTACTCTCGAGATTGCAAGGAGACGTGCTGAACCAGTATCCTGCGACGTTTGTGAAGAAGATGAATCGCTACGAATTGGGTACTTGAAATACAGGAACCACACGGTAAAAAAGTTGTAATACCAGTCAATGAAAGTTATAGTAAGTGGAATGAGTTATACATGAACCAAAAAACGATATACAACATGTTTACTACAAAACTTAGAGATCTGAACTAACAGCTTTGATGTTAATAAGTCATAAATGGCTTCCAGATGACGAATGCTGTAAGACGAAGCCAGGATGGGTATATAGCATATGCGATTGCAGACCTGCTTGCCGTACTCCTTCACCTTACGTCTTATTTGTTTGTCGATCTAAAGCCAAGCACAACAGCTCTATGCACGCGTAGGACCAAAAGCATTATAGTGAAGATTCTGTAAAAGCTACGATTCTTGCACAGCAATATAAGTCCCTCACAAGTCAATCACACAGTAATACAAGTCCCGCCACCTCTCAAGAATGTTGGAGTAACTGAATGAATGTCAAGTAAGAAAGGCCGGAGTTTTTTGGTCGTAAATCTATATCCAGGGGTATGGGAAGAACGAAATCCTAGTTAGATGTTATATTTTGGCTTATTCAACTTCCAGTCTCTTCCTCATTCATAATGGACAATTAGTTGGATTTCTTTCCCGTTAATCGCTTTCAGCGGATAATGTCAGAAACATATTTCCAACATTATCGGATATATATTTGGAACATCATACTACCGGTAAAAGCAGCTAAATAAAAAGAATCTTAGTTGATTATAGTACGTATATGGAATATCTTATCGTGACCGATTCAATACGAATATTGGCCTGCCTGACGAAAACGATAACGCTTGGTTGCCGACGAATCAATACAATAGTGGTGAAGGAAGACTGATGGCAGAACAAGAGCAGCTGTAGTGTGATAATTAACATTCGTCCCGTAAAGGGTGAAGTGCGAGTTCGAATCCCGTCCGACGCCCAAACTTTGACCTATAACTCAGCCTTAATGGTGTTGTTGGATATCGTCAAAGTCAAAGTTTCGCACATCACTCAATATCATTGGGTATATCGATAAAAGGTTGAAGTGTATGGCTTAGTTAAAGAGCGTAGATATAATGTCCGATTAAAAGCTCGCTATCAATGTAGGCATAATCAGCATATATATATATATATATATGACTTGACAAAAACTCTATTTCTACGAGTCAAGTCGGCCAAAAGCCTGCAATCAAGCGGCTGGGAAGTACATGGGAGGCGGTTAGGAGTCGCCTCCAACAAATAAGCTCCTCCCGCTCCTCCGAGAGAGACTGGCAAGCTACTCGTGAGTACCCAGCCCCCACGTTTAGAGCCTGGCAAGCTACACGTTGGGTATCAAAAATGCCAAAAACAGTAACAAATATGGGCCTCATTCCCCTGACCCCGAAAGAGCCCTGGTACGGCAGCGCCAGGTAGGACGAGTACGGAGAGGCTGCTAAAATCTCAGGGCCGAACTAGGCTGCCAAGATCGAAACGGACTAAAATGACGATCTGTACCTACAACGCAAGAACCCTTGCTCAACAATCCGCTGTAGAAGATCTGTTGATTCAAGCAAGAAGAATAAGGTACGACGTCATTGGCCTGGCTGAGACGAGAAGGCGCCATCCTTTTCACGCTGTCTATGACACCGGAGAAGAACTGTTCCTTGGAACATGCGATCGCAGAGGTGTCGGTGGCGTTGGCGTCCTCGTCAAATCGAATTTGACCGTGAGCATTGATTCGTTCGAAAAACTAACAACCCGTATCGGACGATTACGGTTGAAACGATGTGGTTCTATGCCGGCTTTGACCATCTTCGTTGCTTACGCACCAACATCAAGCTATGACGAAGACGAAGTCGAAGCGTTCTACATGGACCTCGAAAAATTCTTCAGAGAAGATCATACATTCTTCAAGGTCATTGTCGGAGATTTTAACGCAAAAATTGGACCTAGAAGAACGTCTGAAGAACGTCACATAGGGACCCACGGACTAGAATGGAATGAACAGGGTGAGAGGCTATCCGAGTTTATCATGACGACCCAAACCATCCATGGTAACTCGCAATTCCAAAAGCCTCTCTCTCAGCGATGGACGTGGGAGTCTCCCAATGGAGAGTACCATAGCGAAATAGATCACATCATAGTAAATCGAAGGTTTGCTGACCGTCGCTGTTGTTCCCAAGTTCTACACGGGATCAGACCATCGCCTCCTTCGCGCAACGTTCCGATTTTCGAGGAGAGGAGAGAAAGCCGCTAAATTTAAACAACGAAGTCCCAGAACTACCATAAACTGGGATGTATTCAAATCATTAGTCGGCTCTTGGGAAGATACCGTTGTCGACAACATCGACGAAGAATACGATCGACTCGTTGAATATCTTCACGTTAGCGCCAAAAAAGCAGAGAGTCCTAAGGTCACGAAGAGACGCTTGTCTCCGCAGACACTCGAGCTGATACGTCAACGTGGAATCGCACGAGCTGCAGGCAACCGAAACCTTACGTCCGAACTTGCGAAACGATGCAGAGAAGCGATAAAAGAAGACCTTAAAGAGAGAAGAGCAGCAGTTATGGCAGAAGCTGCAGAAGCTGGGAAGAGCATTCGCAAAGCCCAGCGAGGCTTCGCCAACTATAAGACCAAGATGATTGCACTCCGATACCCTGACGGGACACTTACAGCTTCCAGAAGGGCTATGGAGAAAATCATCCACCAATACTACTCGGATCTCTTCGCTAGCCATGTTCTCTTACCGTCATATAAATTGAAAGAGGACGAATATGTCGTTCCACCGGTCCTTCCTTCCGAAATCCGACATGCTATATCGTCGGTGAAAAACAGAACAACACCCGGTCCAGACAGGATTAGACCAGAACACCTGAAGAACCTGCCGCCAGTTCTCATCAACACCCTGGCTCGGCTCTTCACTCGCTACCTGTCAGAATGCAAGGTCCCTATTCAATGGAAAACCAGCAAGACCGTATTGTTGTTCAAAAAGGGAGACCTTCACGACATAGGCAATTATCGCCCAATCTGCTTGCTGTCCGTTGTCTATAAACTCTTTACTCGAGTCATCCTGAACAGGATTGACAAAACACTGGACGAAGGACAGCCATGCGAACAAGCAGGGTTCAGAAAAGGATTTAGTACCATGGACCACATCCACACGATCACAAGACTCATTGAAGTTTCGCGAGAGTACAAACAACCACTCTGTCTCACTTTTATCGATCTGAAAAAAGCCTTTGATTCAGTGGAAACAGAAGCGGATATAGAGGCTCTGGATAACCAGGGCGTCCGTACTCGGTACATAATGATCCTTCGTGAGCTTTATAAAGATTTCACGACCAGAATATCTCCATTCTACAACAATATCACCATTGACGTAAGAAGAGGGGTTCGACAAGGCGATACAATATCGCCAAAACTATTCACTGCCACCCTGCAAAACGTCATGCGAACATTAGAATGGGACGAAATGGGAGTGAAAATTGACGGTCGACAATTAAACCATCTTCGCTTTGCTGACGATATCGTTCTCATAACACCAAACATCAGCCAAGCGGAACGAATGTTGACCGATTTCGATAACGCCTGTGGAAAGATCGGTCTTCAACTGAATCTAACGAAAACAATGTTCATGAGGAACGGATGGGTTTCTAATGCCCCATTCACGCTCATCGGAACGACAATTTCCGAATGCTCCAGTTACATCTATCTAGGTCGTGAAATCAACATGATGAACGACCTAGCCCCAGAGTTGAGCAGGAGGAAACGAGCGGCTTGGGGAACGTTTAAGAGCATCGAAGATGTAGTGAAGAGGACAAAGAACATCCGACTCCGTGCCCACCTTTTCGACTCGACAATTATCCCTGCCCTAACGTATGCAGCAGAAACCTGGTCGCTACGTAAGCAGGATGAAAGATCACTTGCCGTTATCGAACGCGCAGTCGAAAGGTCGATGCTAGGAGTATCTCGTATTTCGCAAATGAGACAAAGGATCCGAACTTCCGACCTACGTCAACGATCGAAAATCAGAGACGCCGTTCTACACGCCAGGATATCGAAAATAAGGTGGGCCGGACACGTGATGCGCTTCAACGACAACCGATGGACGAGAGCCGTTACCGACTGGATTCCTCGGGACGTCAAGCGCTCTAAAGGAAGACCACTGACCCGTTGGTCCGATTTCTTCACGAAAGCGATGGAAGAAAGATATGATGCTCAGCGAATTCCTAGAGCGAGGAGGACCCACTGGGCTACTCTTGCACGCGATAGGGAAAAATGGAAGAGTTGCTGGTACCCGCTCGAGTCACTCGACGATCAACGGGACGACAGGTGATACAGGTGATATATATATATATATATTATATATAATATATATATATATATATATATATATATATATACCTCTGCTATCGACCGCTCTTTTACAGACCCGCTCAAAACGATTTAATCTGATAAAGATGTGACATGTTTTGAGCCGATAGGTCTAGAGCTAAATAGGCGCCTATTTCGTCCTATTGGGACTCATCATTAGCACCCTCCCTCGGTTAGGTCGATCCCTTGAGGTTAAATAATCCTCTAGACGGGTCGATGCCGAGTAGAAAAAAAAAAGCACACAAAGTCGCATGATGGTGTTACGTGGCTTTGTGGTGACCGACAGTCGAGCTTGCGGCTTTTAGAATGAATCATACCTCTGCTATCGACCGCTCTTTTACAGACCCGCTCAAAACGATATAATCTGATAAGGATGTGACATGTTTTGAGGCGATAGGTCTAGTGCTAAATAGGCGCCTATTTCGTCCTATTGGGACTCATCATTAGCACCCTCCCTCGGTTACGTCGATCCCTTGAGGTTAAATAATCCTCTATAAAAGCAGCAAGCTCGACTGCCGGTCGCCACAAAGTTAGGTAATACCATCATCCTACTTTGGATGCTTAGTTTCTACTCAGCGCCGATTCCTTTAGAGGATTTCTCCTTTAGAGGTTTTCTATTGTCTGGCAACATTCTTTCGCAGATTGTTAAATATATTCGCGACTGTACGATTTCATATTTTCATCAGAACAATTCATAATATTCGTAAATCGGACAAAAGTTTGTTTTCGTGCCATTAGATCTTCCTGAAGATATCGACGTGATCTAAGGAAAAGCGAACTGACAGTTACTTTATTTCTATATCACGTGTTCATTTCTCACGTTGGTTTCGTGTTTACATTCGTACTAACTTCATCAGTAGGTTGCATATATTACATCAATGTATTTATCTCCAGGACCGTAGAGTTTATGAAGTCTTAGACGCTTTTTTCTTCACCCTTTTTTTCCCTAATCTCGCGTAGATTATCTTTCGAAATTTTGGTTCATGTTGCACCTTTCACTTTCCATAAATTATCATTTCTTCCTACTATTTACTTTCAAGAGTCTTCCTGACAGGAACTCATACTGGCTGACCTTGAATATTTATCAGGAGGCCCAGGTAGCGTTACAGAGATCAGTCGCCCACAGGAATTCGAAGAAAAAAAGGAAAGCCAGCTCACACGCGAACGTAACTTTTTTTTTTGTTTTTCAATCTAGACTTGACCAAAGCAGTTCAACGACACAGGCCATATCTGGTACAATCTGTAGGAATTTTCTATGACGAGAGTCCCAAATGAATCAACGATCAATGTATTAGGTCGAGGAAAAGATTCCTTAACACCCAATGAACGTTCAAAGTTTATGCACAAATTTAGTTAGAAGTAAAAATAATTATTCCTCAAAGTGAAGGCCATCATTATCAGTGGTATTCTAGCAACGATCTACAAGATTCCGGATCTGCTCGAAATACCATTCCTTGGGCTTTGATTCAAAAAAGCTCCTGACATGCCTATTAAACTTTATCATATGTCTCGATTCGGCGTCAACGCAGGAAATGTTCCATTGAATGGAAACTGAGCCGTAATTGGATAGTGTAGCATCTGGATTGCGGGCTAGGCATGGCAGTTCCTGGACTCCCTCCAGTTCATCATCAAACCTCTAATTAATCTTCTATGCTATCGATTAGTTATACGAAAAAAAATAGATCTTAACAATTTTTTTGTGTCATCAGAATCACTGCAATGGATTTTTCATAGGCTGTCAGAACAAACTGACGCTG
>JAHQIW010000660.1:0-157387 GCA_019055375.1 Parelaphostrongylus tenuis | reverse complement strand
GGCATTTCCTGCGTGGAACGCCGATTATACATTTGATCAAGCGGAAAAAGGTGTGCTAAGGAGTTTTTTGTATACGAAGGGCCAAGGAATGGAATTATGTGCAAATCCGTCAGCTTGTACTGATTCATGTAGTTTGGAGAACTAGTTCATTTGCTTGCTGTTAATTGAATTTATATGTTAACACGAACGTCCGCTGGAGTTCCAGCGGCTGGTGTTACAGGACATTTTTTCTCAAATCTGGTATAAAAGTGATATCTTGCGAATTCGGTACTTCTGAAATCTCTTCGACAACGCTATGTATCATTGGCAGGCTCTTCGCCTTCTTGAAAAATGATTTTAATAATATGCTGTATAGTCCTTCATCCCCGGAAGGCCTTCGAACCTTTTTTGTCGGTGTGACTCTGCTTGCTGTTTCGATAAACATGACGTTTTTTTCATCATAAAAACGCCGTCGACATTGCCTGGTCGGCAATCGCCTTTCCTGATTTTAAAGGTTCGTCACACGACGCGGTACACACTCCAGGATTACTACGCACGTTTACCGATTTGGCAACAGTTTCACGCGACTAACGTTCATGACGTACCAAGCCCAGTCTGGAATGTTATATTTTCAGTCCGTTTACAAGGATGATCAGGTCATAATTGAGTCCAGAACGGGGTTTGGGTCCCAAATTCGTGCTTGGTGAATCGGACAGACACTGAACTGATGCTGTGTTCACAGTTTATCTGGATTTACTTGAACACGGTCTCCGATGCTTCACGAATAGTGCGTGACCCCCAGCAGCATACTTTCATTCCATGCTCGTCTCTCGCGATTGTCGTCCATGGTGTAGTTTCGTTCGAGCATGGCCATTGACATGACTTTCATACCGTGATCTGAGAATATCGGCAGATGCAAATACAGCTGAT
Organism: Parelaphostrongylus tenuis; assembly: GCA_019055375.1. NCBI lineage: Eukaryota > Metazoa > Nematoda > Chromadorea > Rhabditida > Metastrongylidae > Parelaphostrongylus > Parelaphostrongylus tenuis. Next base: position 156,478 of record JAHQIW010000660.1, on the reverse strand, counting down.
CCGAATATAGATATGAATAAAGCTGATTAATTTTTCCAGTGCCTTCCCGAAAGTGTAGGTGGATCGTCCTCGGGGACTGGTGTATTCTCGTGGCGTCCATACTACAAGCTCATTTCGTCCATGCTAACCCACACTTTGAAAATCAAAGTGGACTACGTGGACTGATTTTTGATCCATCACATTACGCCATCGTAGGAGTTGAAGAAACGTAGTAGAACTTAAGACTCCAGTAGGCTTTCCAAAGAGCGTTTACTTGCAGATTTTGAATCAGGGTTCCCTGTGGTTCATACCAGTAAGATCTTAGTCACTCAGGCTTGTTGAGGTCACAATTTGATTTTCCTTGCATTGAAGTGGACTGAATTGCTATTTGGCTCTTACGTTAACAGTTACTATATTAATCTCATTCTTCCAGATGCGTTATGTTATTGATGAGAAAAATCTACATATTCAGAAAATTTCCAATCTAACAAGCGGTAAGCGGCCTATCAACCGACTTGCTGCATGAACAAATAAATAATCCATTGAACTTCTTTAGCAATTCTTTTCCACAGCTTTGCGAAAGAAGCATTAGGACGAACGATGAGAGGTTATCACCACGTGCAGGCCATTCCTTCCTATGGGTGGGGTGCAGGTTGAAATCATATTTGCTAGCCGCCTTTCCTGCAAGATGATAGCGATCTCCAGGCTCTATCAAGCTTGTTTTTAACTGAATTTTTGAGAAAATGTCAAAATATTCTCAGACTAAGTGACTTTGTTGAGCTACAGTACTTAGAACACTCTCTAGCACACTAGATTTGATGCCTGTGATCTCATTTGACACAAGATCTTGAGTCAATAAAAGAATTACTAGAAAATTATAGAATGTCAATACAAAAACTTTCTCATGAAAGAAACGTGGTGACTCTTATTACAACAAGATAATGAGCAGTTAACTCGGCACTGTTGAGTCTAAGTTATGTTTTTACAACGGTCATTTAATATACTAGAAAGCCGCTCAAAGAAGATGAATTACCGAACTGCAGGTAAACCGAAAAAAGTGTCAAAAATCTCATTGATTACACAGAAACGGCTAGTGAAATCTCACAATGAGAAACTTTGGAAAAATTTGACTTTGATTCATTCAATGCCGTGCTTCCTGCAAAAGCGCCATGCTCTCTCATATGAAGTTTCTTTGCCAACATTCGCTGTTTAGTTCACTATTAAACGGCTTTTATTCGTTACATATCGGAAATGTTTGAGAGGGGTGACTGTACTTCAAATCTTACTTTAGAATCTGGTCGACTATTGCAGCAGTTACTGTGAATCTGTTAGCAACACAGCCCCTTTTTTCTTGAATCCCCGTCCTGTTGCACTCATAAAGCTAAGAGGATAAGGTTAAAGCTCTCGGAGTTAATCAATCGCTGAGGGGTGCGTCATGTATTTGTCTTCAATTTTTCAACTTCGTTTGGGATGATTGAATGCAATATCTGGCCTTTACAATGACTTGCCGTGGGCTTTCGCTGTATCGAGTCAGTGCTGCTTATCCTCCCAGAGACAATCTGAAACCTGTCTGGTAGCAATTTTTCTGACCACCGGGGAATGGATGGCTTGGCGAGCCTTGAGCGCAAGATAGAAAAACTTTGACCTGGTGTACGATGCAGGGCACCTCTAACCACTGCACCACGTACGCTCTACTTGTAAAATACGTGTGAATATTTGAGATGCTTAGAAAAATCGTAAGGTACGCTCCAACTGAACTTGCGTGTTTCTTCTCCCTATTTAACATTATCTAACCTTATAAAAGTGTGTGCCTTTGTTGACATTAATATTAGTCCGTTTAACAAGTTTTGGGCACAAGAGCATTAAACAACCAAATTTATTAACCAGAAGTGATTAGAATGATATGATTTCAAATTCGCTCAAATGAGAATTTTCTAAAAAAAAAAAGAATGATTTAAGCTTAAACGGGGTTGATACGCCAGGGTCATACACCGGTGTTTCGGAGGTTCGTCCTCCTCGTCAGTGACCCCCGCCCCACATTGCTTCAATGCAGGGCTGAATGTGGGGCGGGGGTCACTGACGAGGAGGACGAACCTCCGAAACACCGCTGTATGGGGGTTGGCGTATCAACCCCGTTTAAGCTTAAATCATTCTTTTTTTGGAATTATATTGAATGTTTTTTTTTCGGGGTTTCAAAAACAGTCGATCTTTCTTTTGAGAATTTTCTTCTGAACATTTTGGAATACAACTTACCTAAACATGCTTTTAGATGGCGGCTGTCTTGGTAAATTCGCTTAGGTACTCATGCACGAATGGGACGAAGGGGAGCATGCTATTGAAAAGGCGTGCAAGATCAATGGAGCTCTCTGCGGATGACCCGAGCATGACTGATCCTCCAGACTGCTCTCTTCAGCTTCGCACTTAGCAAACCACTTCTTAGCTGTCCTTTCTGCAGCCGTATCATCTCTTTAAGCTCCATTAATTTCGCGCACCGCTTCATTAGCATTCATTTCCTGCTACGCGCCATCCGAGCATGAGTAGCAAGTAAATTTGTTATCAATACAGCGACATCTCACAGCAACTATAAGCAAGTTTATGCCAAAATACCGTTAAGAAAATGCGTATTTGAATAATAACGATATGATGCTCTTCTAATAAGTTCTGGTCAATGAATATGGTGTTTATTTCTCTATTATCAGAACTTGTGACATGACTTAAAATCAATAGTATTCATACTTTCTCAATTTGGTTGCCACTACTCATAGATACTAGACTCCGTGTTGTCTACATATATAGAAAGTTGTGAATCTATCATATGTCGCGAATAAGTGCATATGAAATCCAATCCCTCGTGCTGCTCTGCGAGGCACATTTTCATCAGTTCAATTTCGTGCCTACGACTATTCCACGCCTTCTATCACTCCAAAGTCAGTAAATCAATAAAACAGTCACATGGAGAAATAACAACGCTGTTTCGATGCATTGATGGGCTATCTAGCTCTTATTTCACAAAGCGATTTCAGCTAAGCATTTTATTTTAAATTTGATATCATTAGGAGATTCATTGTTTGAACACTCTCTGTTCCACTGAAGGTTAACCAGCAATTTCATGAAAACGCATAACCACGGCACTTTTAGAACTGTCTGCATCGATGAGTGAAAGGTGTAGTTGTGCAGTACTAGACATAATGACGGTGGTCTATCTACATATTCACATTCAACTGTATGAAAGTGATTGCTGGAACACATAGCTATAGCTGCTAATTGACATTGCAATCTTTATACGACTACATTACCATAATTTTACCCTGGGGCACCGTGGCCGAGTATTTGTGATGTTGGCCAGGGCGCACGTGAATAGAGCTCCATCCCCACTTCTCTCCGGCAGTCTACAAGAACGCTTCATGGAACGCCACAGCAAGGCTATCCTCGAGATTGCAAGGAGACTCGCTCAACTAGTATTCTACGCCGTTCAAGAAGAAGACGAAAAACGAGTTGAAAGCTAGAAGCATTGAGAAACGCGCAGTGAAAAAAATGCTGTGCTGATGGATCAGATAAGGTGTTGAAGTGATAATTTTACACTGCACGAGGAATTGCTATGTCAGCAGATTTTCTTTGCAACGCTGACCGATTTTTCATTGTGATATCGCAAACCAGAGGAGGTGATGGTGAGTCTCAAAAGTGCAAGTGCTTATGATGAATTTGTCGTCATATAGTTATAGACACTTTGACACTTTATTGATCCGCCTTCACAGTGTTTTTTCACTGTGCGAATCCCAATACATCTATCATTAAGTCCGTTCAACCGTCTCCTTGAATGTCTTAGAATACAGGTTGAGTGAGTCTCCTTGCAATCCCAAGGATAGCCTGGCTGTAGCGTTCCATAAGGCGTTGTTGTTGACTGCTGGAGAGAGTTGTGGGGTGAGAACTCGGCTCCACGTGTGCCACGACGAGCATCACAACAATTCTTTCACGGCGCCTCATTGTCATATAAATTATAAATATAGAAGAAAATCTTGTGGGAGCGTAGATTTTTGCGTAAGAAGCAAATGGGACCTGAATAACCTATTCCGAAAACTAGTAGAGCACATACTTCTAAGAGAATTAAGTGGTAAGCAGAAATTGAACCTCAGACGGAAGTTGAACTCCCGTTTCATCCATGCTCTCATTTCATCTCAGTTCTCTCAGGTGTATTTCAATATCATATACTGCGAAAAAAGCAATGAAACATACGAAATCTTGGAATTATATAATAGCCGTGGCTGTCAGCTTAACTGGGTTTATATAGCGATATTATTGACTAAACCTGTTAATGGTTAGTAGCTATGACAGAGAAATAGTGAAGGATGAGTTATGAAAGCGATGGCCTCGGTCTAAGATCTGATTTTTGCCAACCACTCACTTTTCTTAGGTGTGTTTCAAACATCATAACACTGCGAAAAAACAGTGAAAACATATGAGATTTTGGAGTTATATAAGTAGAGCACATATTTGAGAAAGCCAGTGGAATGATGCGGTCCGTCCTTTCAAAAAGCTCACTCCACTTATCGAGAGAGAATAGATGTTCTATTCCAAACCAGTTAATTTTTTGGCTGACGGTTGAGTGACCAAGTTTTTTAACCTGATAAAGAGTTCTTACTCCTTGAAATGTTCAGCCTTATAATCACCCAAAGCGACAAAAGAGTAGCGGAAGTCTGATATATTTGAAAGATTTATGGAACAGTGGTAAAGCAACAATTATGAAAAACAAAAGTTTACTATGAAAATTCTAGTAATTCTACTGCTTTTTCGCAGTGTTATGATGTTTCAACTGGGTTTATAGAGCGAAATCGTGTACCCGACCAAACCTGTTAAAGGTTAGTGACTGATAGCTTGCATAGAGATGTTGAAGAATGAGTGGTGGGGCAAATGGGCCTCTGTGGTGTAGTGGTATCAGCACGCGCCCCTGGATGCGGTGAAACGGGGGTTCGATTCTCGCCTGAGGCCATGTTTTTGCTCTTCAGTCAATTCTCCTAGGTTGTGAAATAGTTTACTATTTATATCAAATGATAATTCAAGAGTCAAGATAGCTTTTCCTCGTTTCAATGAATTATTTTATGCTTATTTGAGCCTTATTTGAATAAGGATCTGCCAACAGTCTACTTTTTCCAAAGCAATCGCTTTTCTGAAAAAGTGTTGGCACTAGACGTGTAAATTCAAAAAATTCCGCTTTCGCAAAGATTGCCTACATCTTCACAAATAGTAGATGAGGCCTTGTTGGTATCAATGTACTTTCATCATACTGTTATAAGCCCGAAAATCGTCTCCGAACAAGGTTTCAACTGAGACTCGAAGTTCATCAAAAAAGATTAAGTGGTATACAAAAATTGACTTCACGGGAAGTTGAACCCTTATTTCACCTTTACTAGAGACGTGCTTACTGTGCCACCAAGGTCACGGCTTTGCAATTACTCTTTCTCCGATACAAGCTATCGAAGCTGACAGCACCATTCTTCTAGGGTTTAGTCGGTAAGCACAAATCGGCATCAAACCTAGACCAATTGACAACTTTTTATGTATGCATAACTTGAATTCCTTTATTGAATACTTTCCAACATTGGTATGATGTTGAAATTGTCATCTAGAAAGACTTAGTGATACTGAAGAAGTAGAACTCAGACGGAGTTGAACCCGTGTTTCACGCTTATCGGGTGGTTCACCGGGTGACACCTACCAAGGCCACCGCTTTGCAATCACTCTTCCATCGCCACCCGTAAAGGTGGAGCGTGTATTCAAAGGTTTATTCTTGTGTACTACTCAACTTTCTTAGATGACCACTTCAACGTCATTCCACTGCTGGAAAGCAGTCAAACTAGAGAAATATAGGTTATAAGGTTCTTTACGGTTATAAAGGGGCAAATGAAAAATCAATCTCATCCGCTGGAAAGAAAGTATCAATAGCAGTTTTAGCAACCATTCGAAAGCTGAGACTTCAGGAAACAGCCCCATGTCGCCGGTTTTCGAAAAAGACTTTTTTGACGTTGCTGCAGAACGAGATTCCTTGCATTGCAGACTCGCATATTTTTTGCCGGACGGAATTCTTTCCTCGGACTACCAGTAATCATTCGAAAGCGCAATTGTTTCTGATTTCAGCGCTGTAATTACATCCTTAGAAGACCGTTTCTCTGCAACGCAGCAGGTAAAATAAGGTGAATTCGCATGTGTGAGCAGGGAGTCTTTGGCTGATTCACGTGCCCCGAGTGAGGAGCCCACGTTCGATGACGCCATCATCATCGATTTTTTGGGCATATGAACGCGATCGCTTCAGCAGTTCACGTGGCCGCCTCACGCACAGGCACCTGAATTGGCCAAAGACCCCCTACTCACACATGCGGATCCAACTCATTCTACCTGCTACGATGCAGAGAAACGGTCTTCTCATGATATGTACAGCGTTTGAATCAGAAACAACTACGCTATCGAATGATCACCAGTAGTCAAATGAAGGAGCACTGTTCGGCGAGAAACATGCGCGTCTGCAGCGCAAGTAATCTCATTCTGTAGCAACATCAGAAAAAGGCTTCTTCAGAAACCGGCGAGGTGAAACTGTAGCCTGACGCCTCAGCTTTCGAGAGGTTGGAGTGGTTGCTAGCACTCCAATGAAAAGTTCCTGTCCAGCAAGTGAAATCGGTTTTTCATTCGCTTTGCTCATAATCGTATAGTACCTGTTATACTTGAGTGGTGAGTTTTTTTTCTGTTGAGGTCATAAAAAGTATTTGATTAAGTATATTGTGCATCATCTTAACTATTTGGACTTTGAAAAAGGCAAGACCGTCGATATATCAGTCATTGCTGAATAATTCCTGTTATAAAAGGCCCTGCATCTTTTTTGAAAGAGAAACATCAAGAGGAGCATTGTCGTCTATGTTTAGATTAGATAATACTCGAGATGCCTTTGCCAATTTTCAAAATTTGAGCAACAACAAAATCCAGTATGGAAAAACTAAGTCGTTCAAATATTCTGTGCGCGGTCTCTTGAGCCATGAACGAAAGATTGATGGTACACTGATTGGCCATATCGAATTTGAACGATAGTTGGCATGTTCACAATTTAGATATATTTTTTGAATTTTGAAAATCTGGACCTAAAATGAAAGTTAGGACGAAAACAATGTTGGAGCAAATTTCTCTACAGTGATAAATTACGATTATCGTACACAATGAATAGATATAAAAATACGAGTAATTTTATATACAGAAAACACACCAATCAATCCAACCAGAATTGTGAGTTGCTGGTGGATAAGTTCTTTCCACCACAAAAAAATGAGCACAATGTCCATAAAGCAAGCTACAATGCAGCTGATACCTTTTTTGAAACGCGTAAGAGAAAAGCAGAAGAATTTAGCGAAGAAAATGAAAGCCATCTTCTAGAACCAAAATTGCAAAAACAGGGGGTTGTTGGCCAAGGGAGTAGGTGGTCAGATCGGTTGTCATGAGCTAGTATCATTTCATGATATCCGTAGAGAAAAATCAGGTGCTAAATGGAGGTGCTGATCGTACAAGTGCTACGCTTAAGTCTTTATCTTCTAAGACGGTGCTCGCAAATGTGCTCAACACAGTAAGTATTCTATTAGAAATTGATAGTATTTTTTATGCATTTCGCACTGTTATGATGTTTTATATATTCCTAAGAGAATTGAGTGGTGAGCAAAAACACGACCTCAGGCGGGAATCGAACCCACGTTTCATTCTATCCGGGAACGCGTGCCCTGTCCCTACACACCGTTCTACCGTGCTCGTGTTCTATTAGATTTAGAATACTTCCCAGTATTGAAACGGCCACTTAAACAGTATGAAATGACTCATGAAGTGCAGCTAAATAAAGATCCTAGTTTTTTATTCCCTGCGAAAGTCCGCTTTATTGCGAAATGACTTCCTCAAAAGACCATAGTAGCCTAGTAGCCTTCATGTGGTATTCATGACGAACCACGATCTTTGCGCTTGCATAAAACGGGTCATCCAATGCGCTAATTGAAATTGAACCTCGATCTTTGTGTTCGTTGAATCGAATATTCTCAATGTGGCAAAATGTGTAAGACTGCATGGCTCAAACAACTTTCATCTGCTTTCAGTCAACTCTGGCGATGGAATAGCGCCTCAAAACCTCTATGATGGATATTATTTATGTGAAATTTCAAACAAGTATAAAACAGCCTACAAGTGTTTAACATAAACCAATCAATATATACATGTGCCCGTCGTTACATCAACTATATAGATTCTAGCACTTTTTGCATTCGATTCGTTTCTTTCTTCCATTCTCTACAAAGTTCTTCGAATAACTAGAAGTACTGAGTGGTATGCAAAACATTGGGCTCTAGAAAGGAGTAGAACACGCGTTTCACTCATGTGTCTTAGAACATTTAGCATGTTGTTCTGACTGCTGCTCGAGACTTTCGCCTGCACTTTGAATGTTGTACGATGCTGGTTGAGTCGATTCTTCTAGCAATCCTGAAGTAAGGTGCGCTAAAAAGTCCCCATGTGAATTAAAGGAGAGTGTTAATGGATATGCAAGTATCATAAAGGTTAAGTGCAAAAAGTATGTTTGTGTTTCAAAGGCAGCATATGAAAAATTATCTTAAGTGTTTTTTGAACGCCTTACTCTAAAACTATAGTGTATCGGTTCCGCTTCCGGTTCAATTCCAAATATGCAAAAAGATCCAATCAGGCGAGTAAAATTAATTAATTCATTAAATTTTCACTTTGTGTTTATCCAGCCCCTTGAAGTGTTAGGCTTACATCAATGATAAATTGATAACGACCTCTTATAGTATGTCCTCAAATTCATCCTTAGAATATTTCTCCTTACTAAAAAGGCTTTCAATGTGCTTGATCTACTACAGATTAACTACGGAGTGCCATTTGAGGCGCTGTGACTAATAGGGACCTAAATGCAGTTCATTCCACTCACCACAAAAAGCACCAAATCAAAACCTGTGTACATCAATCTTTGAAATATTGGACGCCATGACAGCGATGCGAATCTGTCTATCCGTGGCCAAGTGCGCCCCATGTGGGACCCGTACTTTCTAAAAACTGATAATTTTTGAAAAGTGTGCATTTTTAGTTCTTAAATTACTACTTACATTGATATCCCTTGTGTCACCTGTTGTCCCGTTGATTGTCGAGTGACTCGATAGAGCACCAGCAACACCTCTTTTTGTCCCTATCGCGTGCATGAGTAGCCCAGTGGGTCCTTCTCGCTCTAAAGATTCGCTGAGCACCATATCTTTCTTCTAAGCTTTTCGTCAAGAGATCGGACCAGCGGGTCGGTGGTCTTCCTATGGAGCGCTTGACATCCCGAGGAATTAAGTCGGTAACGGTTCTCGTCTATCGGTTGTCGTTGAAGCGCATCCGGCCCACCTTATTTTCGATAGCCTACATCAAAATACTAATCAGTATTACTTGAAAATATACAATACTTTTTCAGGTAACTTCGAATTTCGAAAATTAACATAAGACAAAATTGGCCGTTAGAAACAAATATCATATAGTGCAATACAAAACACAATTTCCCGCGGTCACGTCTAAACAACGGCTGCAAAGCGCTTGGCCCCGTAATGGGTTAAAGTATACGACCTATGTTCGTGAAATCTTCAGTTTCGCAAAATATGTGTAAGGTGATTTGCTACGAGCTGTTATCGCAGTTCTTTTGGCTCATATATATATTGAAATGGCGTTTGCGCCTCCTTTGGAAGAATCCGCCTAACTATTCTCAATGTTCCTAAGAGAAAAACCGAGCCGACCAAACCTGACAAGGGTTGGTGGCTGATAGCTAACACAGAGATGTTAAAGAATGAGTGGTGGAGCAAATGTGCCTCGGTGGTGTAGTGTCACCGGATAGAATGAAACGTGGGTTCGATTCCCGCCTATGGCCGTGTTTTTGCTCTCCACTCAGTCTTCTTAGGAATATATGAATGATCATAACACTGTGAGAAATGCAGTAAAATACTAGAAATTTCGAATATTCTCAATGTCAAAAGTCTCATTTCTACTAAAGTAGCCAGTCTAAATGTCGTTGGCTATAGTGTAGAAGGTGTCTTCTTAGAACTTAATATGGAGATTTATTCGAAGAAATTAAAGAACGCAAACTGGTCCGCTTATTGCTCCGCTTCGTTGGCCTCCATTTACGTTTCTGACACGGATGCTTCGCGGTTTACTTAGTGTCATCTCTCATTCACAGAGTGTTGTCCACTTGAACTTATCATCGAATAACATGTATGTACAATGACGGTGCTCTCGCCATTTGCATCGGCACCGCAAATCATTCCAGATTTCAGACTTCCGCTTTATCCTATCATAAATTGAATTTATTAGTATATATCAGAAGATGTATTACACAGATCGTTGGATTTATCCAATTATAAACAGACAAGGCAAATAGGAAACAAAAGCTTCGTCGGTAGACAATAAGTAGGATTGAAGCTATCGGCGTTAATCAGTTTCTGAGAGATGCGCCATGCATTCGTCTTCAATTATCAGTTTCGCTCGAAGTGATTGGATACATGTCTAACATCTGTAATGTCTTGTGATGACCTATCATTGTATCAGATCAGTGCTTCTTATCTTCCCAGACAAGTCTGCTACCAGTTTACAGACTCTGGAAGGATGGAAAGCTTGGTGAATCATGAGTGCGAGATAGATACATCAACGTTGTTTTCGACACAGAGCACCTCTAACCTCTGCGCCACATGCGCCTTGAGCAGATAGTGCAAATAGAAACAAAGAAACATAATGAAAAATCCAGTATCGGTAAATGAGGATAGTTGTTCACCACTTCATAACAGCTTGATACTCTCGCAACGGTGCTTAATTTCGTTGCTTGTAATGGATGACGCCTGATTTTTTGCTGTAATCACAGTAACAACTAAGGATGTTACACCGGCCACTCTGGCAATTCATACGTAACTCCAATCTTCTCATCGCTTTTCTCTGTATTCTGAGAGGACTATGCGCTCTTCTCTTATTTGATGCAGTTGAAGATGATGAGCAGCAGAAATGTTAGAGTTTAAGCTCAGCTTCCACCGAGGTTTGATCAAATGTTCATGAGAATATACCATCGCACTAAGACACTCAACAGATGAGCGAGATCTCTCGGCATTGTTGGCGGCCGGACCTTTCCTCATCTAAGGTTTATTAAATAGGTAAAAGATGACTCAGTTTGGTTGGGAAAAATGCTGATTTCTCTCAGAATTTGTAGTTGACATTCATTATTTAACTCTAAAGAGAAATTCAGATGTTTCCATTCTTCTTCTTTTTTTCAGAAACTTCCAATATTTCCAATTTCATGTTCCCATATTTGATAACTTAATTTCTACGAAATTAAAGAACTTTGGCTCGTTGCGTTTTTTATTCTTCAACAGTAAGTAGAGAAAAAAGCATTTTTGCACAGTAAAAATATCTTTAATCAGAGGGAAATGAAAATGCAGAAGTGATTTGGAAAGTTGTTGGTCAAATAACCTATTTTAGGATTTACAGTCGAATAACAGTTGTTATCGGCATTTGGACGATCTAAACATTGGAAACAAAAATTTAGTTTTTGTGCCCAGCTTATTTGGGCAAAATGAAAAACCTCGGTTCAAAGCCGTCACTTTTTAATCGATTTATCTAAAGGCGTATTGAGTTTAATCAAATTACTGAAGAAAGATTTCGGCCCACATGCCTTATCCTCAAGTCTCCCATTGGACATTGCATATGCAAGCAAATTGTTTAGCATACGAGAATTTAACAACAGTTGGTCAAGGAATTAAATTCCCTAGAGATGAGAGGTTTTGTTGTCCCTTCTAAACGGCAATCACTGGGGCAAAACATCTTCGTTTCCAATAAAAACTTCCGCTTAAGCAACTTTTATGACTTGTGCAAAGATTTTTTAATTAGTGTACTGAGTGAAAAGTTCTCGTATTTACAATAGTTCAATTAATCAAAAGTATTGCATTAGTGCAAGAGTAGCTTTTTTATTTTCTAAGTGATACCCTCAAGATATGAATGAAATAACAATTTTCCCTCTACTCATATCATACGGGAGGTGAATCTAGAACTAACCAAACATTTAACGGCGAGACAACTTTTTGACATCTCGAAACTTGTGTGAGAGAATATAACAAAATTTAAATCCTAATACTTTATTCCGACTGAGCCCATTCCTTTCAATTCGAATCTAGTATATGAAACATTCCTGCCACTTTCAGATACGCAAAATGGAAGTTTTCTTGTAATTTATGACGGGGTGTGAGAAGAAAGATTTAGTGCGAATATTTTAATGAGGCGTTTCATTCACAATTCAGGACACTCACGACCTTGCCCATTGTTTTTTGATACACATTTTCATGGCAATAATTGCTCCTTCTACGTCTGTGTAGCTCATCATTTGACGGTGAACTATACCAAATGATGTAGCAATTAATAGGATTTATGAATTTTCATCAAATAGTAGCAGGTTTTCGCGTCTGGATATAGAGCATTTCTCTTATTCTTCTCTTTCTTGTTTGAAGACGCTCCTTCAAGCTCCAGAATATCTGAAGAAGCAGGATATCCTGGATCACAGAGATGATCTGAGAATAGTCGTTTGTGGTTTACTTATCTAACTTATCTATGTACTTTATGTTACAGCACTCGACGTTACATGTGTAGTGCGAATTTCAACACTTCTTGCATTCAATTCGTTCCTTCACATTCATATTCCACGATGGCTTTCATAATTGCCTGTGTGTTTCGCTGCTGCCTAAGTATCCCTGTTTTTCTTTCAGATTGTCAGTGAATGGTGGTCAAGCTAACTCTCTCTAGATTTCCGGTATTGACGTACTAGGACTTTCCAAGGTTCTATAATAGGTCGCTTCTAACTTCTGTGGATTGCGGGAAATGGGCGGAGTTTTCATTCAAATCTTCTACCAATTTCCCGACCTTTTAGGGATGAAGTCATAGTCGGTTTTGTGTAGAGTCCAACAGGGACATTTCATGTCATTAACGGTATTACTACCATTACACGGCACCCACTTTTGTTATCATTTACGTCTGTATATGTCTAATTCGTTCATGATGTGCTCCACCGGTGAAGAGTCCGTGGCCATCCGAAAATCAGCAAAGCTTCCAATGTGTTCAGAGCACTGTCGCTGATGTATAAAAATTTTGAGGGCAAATCCGTTTTAGGGAAAAATGAACGCCAGCAATTATTTGATTCAAACTAGACTACGGTAAATGCATGAGACCTTCACATCGGTTAACAACAGAGTTGAACATCATCGGGTGGACCCAATTTTCATTCTTCGACCCAACGCCGTCGAAAGATGGCTTTTTTCTTGTGTAAAAGATTTGCAGAACAAAATCCGTGGAGACGACTTCGTTGTCATTCGTTCAATCCATGCGCCAACCACTCACAAAGCTATCTACGTATACAAACATTCCCAAATGAGGTATGATTGCTGAGTCTGTGAAAGTTGAGTTTTTGAGCAGTTATCAAATCAGCAGCTTGGAGACGGCAGCGAATTTCTACTTCATGGAAACATAAGTCTAGAAAACACCTACGTACTAATCTCTCGGCACCTTCCGACTATGTTTCGAAGACATTTCAAGTTCCTATCGTCGCTCTCTGGTGCGCTCAAGGCACTTAAAGCCATCGAACCTTCCAGGAGTAGAAAATTGCAGGCACACTTTTTTGGGAGATTGAAAACGTTCAATATTGTAGAGTGGTGTGCAAGACCACATGCGTCAAATGGGATTCGAATCCAGATTTTACCCTATCCGGGAGCGCATGCTGAACCGTTGCACTACTGACGCTGGTGCGTCAGCTGGGATAGTACTTTTGCACACCACTTTACATTGTTAGGTTTATTGTAACATCATACTACCACAATAGGCGGTCAAATGAAATGAATTCTCAAAAACCGTTCACTTTATGCTCCACAGAAAGTCATCATGTAGGTCAACGAAATTCGTAACTTACACATTGTTTGATTCAGTCGACTAGATGGCGCATCGCAGGCAATCACCAGCATTTGTGATTCAAAAGAGCAGCGAGCTTATCTGCGACAAGTATGGTACAAGCTTTCCGACGGCGGTGACACGACTTTTCTATCTACCATGGAAGTCGGACGTTGTTGGCCTGAGCGTATCAAATCGGATCGCAATCCGTTTGGCAAGTAGTTCATTGAAATATATCTTAAGCCTTATGCTCACAGATTGAAAAGCCTGCCATCGTCTTCTTGAATTGCAGAGAATTTGCGGTCACCATAATGCCTATAAAATCTAATACAGTTTGCATTGCGCTCATTCATCATCGGAAGACTGGTTCACGTAGCTCTCGTGTTCTATAGGAAAAAGAACTCTTACGACGCATCGCCATACAACCGGTATACTCCCGACTGAGAAAGCACAATTTCATCATTTCAGTGCATTATTTTAGCGTAGGTGTTTTCATTTCTCACCTACGCGACACATTGCCCTTTAGAGATAGACTTTCTAAAATTTCACAGCTGATGGGAAATAAATCGGAAATGTTTCAGCGAAAAGAAAACGAATGACAAGACAGTGGCACAACAAGTGAATTTGTCCATCATAAATCGACAGTGGACCTAATCTATAATATGCCTTTTTTAATATTTACTATCATTTTGAACCCTTCGCTTTTTCCGGTACCTGAAAATATCTTACTGGTACGAAATCTGCATAGTCAAAGAGTAGAAATATCCGCAGAAAAAATGGAAATAACAAAGTTCCACAACTCTTGATGCAAAATTCTTCCTTTTCATTAGGGAATCCAATGATTCCGCAAACATTTTCGCTCCCTATTGGTACCATTCCATCCATACGTTGATGAGCAAACGCTTGCTGGAAGAACACAACCACACAAACAAATACCTTTGCACGAAGGTCATAGGTCTTGCGATGTAGGCAGGACGAGCTGGTTGACTAGATGAGCTTAAAAGAGTCGAGAAGAAAAGCTTTGAAAAAGGTCAGCGTAATCAAAATTTCGAAGCATTTTGCCTTAACGATCGATCTGAGAGAAATTCGATGCGGAATTGATGTGTCATCGAGGCGGCAAGCTTTTTGTCTCCGTAAGTGAAACACTATGTGAAAGCAAAAGAAAACCATGTGACAAGTGCAGGATCACTATGTAAAAGTGCAAAAATGATGGTTGTAGAGCGGGAAACGCGCTTACAATGTTCTCCGTTCTCTCCAGTTGAACTAGCAATACTTTAGTGGGTAGAATTATGTTCAGTCGACGATTATGTACTACTCCATGTCTACCTTCGAGGAGTTCCTTGTTGGGAAAAGCTTAGCTAGAGAATGGGAGCTTTTGGTTTAACATCGCAATACTCCAACAAACAAGTGGAGTTCTCATATTGCTCTTTCATAGCAATGCAATACTTTTTTCTAACAACAGAACTTACATGCGCCTCAAATTTCAAACTTCTGCAATACCCCTTTACTGACTTGTGCATAAAGTTAGCTGAAAAAATCAATTTGCAAAATGTAACAGCTACTCAATGACTCTAGAATTGATCTTGCCACTTTTGTTCTAGATAGATGAGGCATTTTCTGGCAAGGGTAAAAAATTCCGACACTAAGTTCTAGCACGAACTTGCCACTCAGACAATCCGTTCTTCGAATTTCTTTCTTCAAACTACGTGAATAATCACTGGTATATTTGTGGTCCATCTATTTACTTGTCTATATCAATCAGGGCAGCATTCATATAGAAATAAAGGGAATATAATGTGTCGGATAGGTCAAGTAAAAAATTTGTTATAAATCACTGTAGAAGAACCGCCAAAAATGAAAGAATAATATTGGCTGTTGACTTTGCAACTGGACATGCGCCACACTAGATTACGCAATGCTTAGTGATGTGACTATCATGCTTTGAGGAGACTGTAGTTTCAGTTGTTGGCTAATCGAATCATCGGCTAACACATTACTTCGGCCTTCAGTTCTTCATTCGTGACCGCTAAAAAGAAAGGCAGTTTGTCAGAGAACGGTTGTCGGTTGTTGTCTAAGCCATTGAGCTGCATGACATTACAATCGTGGCCACCATCATCTTTAGCCTCCATTTTGACTGGAATGTTTGGAAATTCTCTGATTGTTTTGAAAAATGCCCGTTGATCATACATGATAGTTTTCGCGACGTCATTTTTGCCTTTTCTGATTTGTGATCTAGAGGCTTTTTAGTTAGTGAATAAAATTTTTGTAGTGTACTACAACCTCATTTACAATACATTGTTTTTCTTCCTTTGTTTAGAAGTGTGATCCTGAAGTGCCATCATGTCACTACTCTTTCTCGGATATTTTTGTGGAAGCTTCCCACAGCGAGCTATTTTAGTCTACAGATTGACATGAGATTCGAACACCTTATCTTTTGCACTTCGGATATAATACTTCCGTAAATTCAATTAAATGCTTAATGAAGAGCGCACAAGTTTCTGATATTTTTAGAAAACCAATTCTTCATCAAACTGCAAAAATTTAAATTAAGGTTCGGTTTCTCTAAATGTAACCATATACTCTACAGAAAGCTCGTTGCATAGTCGTTTGCTCAACTGTGTGCAAGTATTGAAGGGTGTTTGGACGATCCATTTGCACGAAAAAGCTTGGACCCCTTAGGTCAATTTTTCATGGTCATCGTTCATTATGAACGTTCAGTCCATTGATATTCCTCAGATGATTTCGGTCTTCATCATTCAAATTAATATGCTATTTCCATAATGGTTGATAAGGCAGTGAAGCAATGAAATCGTCATCTCCATAGGTTCGATTACTGCACTGTCAGAAGTAGTTTAATATCCTTTTTTCGCCGCTAAGAAGAAAGACCTGTGTTCTTCCCCATTATTAAGTGGTAGTGCTTTTTGTGCTAGCATGATATATCGGAAAATGCGTACTAAACCAGTAACGGAGACACAAATTGGAGAAGTTAGTCCGCTATAGATTCTTGTGTTACAGGTTAGGATGGCAGAGTAATTAAACTGCTAGAAAAACCGGCTGCGTAGAGTAAAATATTGGCTCTTCGATCGAGTGGTCAGTGAAAATCGTCGTCAAGTCCAATTCACTTGTCATCGTCTAAGCCAATTCCAGAACGGAACACCAATTTAGTGAGATATACTGCCACCTAATGAAGCTGATGCTTACTCCTCACCTTTTCTTGAGTATTCATTATTTTCTTGAGTCTTTTATTGATATGATGATACAGTTATCCTTCGAATCAATGCTAAGAAATAAATAGTAGATGGAAAAATGAACAATTCTTTACAGAAAATATTCACGAATTGTATAGTTTGTTTTTTAACCGAGCTTTTTCCCTAAGCAAAATCTCATCAGATTTGAGATTTGAGTATGCCGGCCTCATTTGAAAACGATGGATTCCTTTCTTTTTGCTGCGAAGTATCAGATGCAACAATTGGCCTAAAAGTTGATACATAATATATCTAGAAGTAAGTAAATATGAATTACCGTTAACTCGTTCAGAAGTATACCATTCTTTTTCGGCTTGCACTATGCAAAGTACGTTGAGCAAGCTTGTGGACACATCTGTTCACTAATAAATCAGTTACTGGAGGTTCTCGAGGAATACACGCACAAGAAATTTTTTGTCGTATTGTGTTGAAATCTCGTCTTCTTTTTACTATAATTGTCTGCGATGCTCCAGACGAAGACGAATACAACACATGTCGAAATCTTATCAATGGTTGATGACGTTTGTTACACACATTTTCACAGCTTTTCTTACAGTGATCATCTCTTGTCATTTCGAAATTGAGTACTTTTCGTTATCTGCACCTTCGACCCTTTGACAGCGGCGTGTTCTTTGCTTTTTGATAGTTTTAGCATTCATTAGGCAGCTTGAATCTCGTCAATTTCAAAGCTTACTTGATCCTCGAAAAGAAACTTCTTATTGCACTGTAACAATAAGGAATAAAGTAATGCTTTACACTCGATGCGCTTTCGAGCTTATTTCTCTAACACATCAGATTTTTTTCTTCATTTCATGAAGATCCCTTAGCTTTTTGTATTGCAATTGTACAAGAAACTTTGTTTCATCGCTCTATGAGCTTACACTTTCTTTTCAATTTTGTACTGCCAAATGAACCCTCTAATATGCTCAAACATAAGCAGTCAAAGTCTATGAACGAAAAGCATGTGAGCTTACAGAGAAAATTTTGTTGTCTCAAAGTCATATGCTTTATCTAGGGTCTCTTGCAAAGCAGAGAAAAAGCCATAGATTTGAAAACAAAAGTCTCGCACCACATGGAAATCGAGCTGCGCGATGAACCAACCGTTCGATCGATGCGTAGCCAAGCCACTCACACACCCCAACCAACAGGAAACGCGCTCCGAAAGCAAAAGCCACTCATCTTTTGAATGTTACAGCGCACTGAAAAGTTCTTTTGTAAAACCAGGTGTCCCAATGATGATGTCAAGATATAAGCTATCAAATGATTGCTAAGAGACGAGGAGGAAAACTTTCTTCAGCGGAATTTGCTCGAGTGTGAAACATAGTCTTTTTGATTACTCTTACAGCGCATCAAAAAAATTCCCTTTGAAAATGAATTGTCTAATGATCACTGAATCTTCAAACAAGCAGAGAACGCTTTGTTTTAAATAGGTTGAAGATGCGTATAGAGACGGAAAAGTTTCTAAAATTGTCTTTCTATACTGAATTCTTCTACGTCTAAAATATAAAACAAATGAGAATTTATATACCTTTATATTCGACGTTTTCGAGACCCATATTTTAGGACTCTAATAAGACCTCACCAAAGGCTCAAAATGTGATATCAGGACAGATATCTTTTAGAAACATGATTTTTCTGAGGATGGCAGAATATAGTACATCAGAAAATTTCAGCAACTTTGTGTCCTCAGTAATATCCTACATATCTACTGCGTGAGTAGCACAGTAAAAGAAATGTCCTTCAATACGTTGAAAACCCGTGCTATGACCTGTACCGGTCCCATCAGGCCTCCAACACCATCACGTTGAAGAAATTGTACCCTAATTAATTGAAAGCTCTCTCAGAATTACTTGGCCCAGTGACTCTTCGTTGAAGATCTGTGAGCGTCCAACGAAGCCTACCTAAAGACTGCAAGGAGATGAGCCTCAACAACATTCAACGAAAAGCCTAAATTTGTCGAACAGCAGCTGGACATTAGAGCAAATCCGAAAGCCGTCAAGAATGATGGATGTGGGGAGACGATTCGGATGAAAAAAGTGTTCGACACACAATATATGCGATATCAGGTCATGTAGAGATGAACAGCACATTTTTTGTACCAAAGGCGACAATACGCTTTTTCTTATCGAAGATGTGTTCATCTAAAATTTATGTGAGAGTATCTAGCTGACAATTGTTCGATAATGTTGCCGTAAGATGTCGCCCGACCTGATCGTCATCAATTATCTGATTGCCCAAACGATACATACTTAACCAAAACCACCTCCACTGAACCTCAGTGTGAATGTAATAAATATGCTTTTACTTCTTTTCATTTTTAAAATCATATTATCAAACTTTTGTAGACCATCATGAGATCAGTCCAACTGTGAAGAAGACGAACACCTCAATTCGTTAGCCGAAGAAAAGTTCAATCAATCCGTAAACTAGAAATCTAAGATGTTCTTTGAGAGACACATAGTTTATTTGGCTGTGTTTTAGTGGATATTATAGTTTTTCATTTTGACGTCAAAATAAATGACCGCTTTCTATTATTTACGTTCTCTCGATCATTATAACATCCGTGAGCGGTCGATTGAGTTTTATTTCCTACTTTTGCTTTTAATTTCGGTCCAACATCATCTCCGAATCAACAAGTAGGAAGCCCGGCCAAGGCTCCTTCGCCGAAGTCCATTCTTTGGCAGCGACATCATGAAGACCTTTTAAGCCCTTGCAAGGTTACGTCAGGAACCCAAAGAATTTCATAAGCACGACCAGCAATATACCATTTGGAATATGTGTTAGGGTTAGCAAAACTAATGAAGAAGGACCATCCAAGCATCTAAGTATGTGCTCTCGTAGCAAAACAAATGCTAATGATTTCGCTTTTGCACACTTAAACTTTTTAGAGGAGTTTCCGGAAACTTTTCCAGCTCATTAGTATTAGCAGTGAATACTTTCATTTTCCTTATTGAGTGTTTCTACTCTCTGACACCATCGTATCTCGGGTTTGGGTTTGTGTTCTGGCCAGACTGCGATGACTTAGTGCCAGGGGCGGGTCGCTACTATTCTTGGGCGGGGCCGCGTCCGACGTTGCATGCATTCATCCTAATGCCACAAGAAGTCATATATCCATTCGATGCTTCGATACTCACAAATGTTATTTTGCTTTCGGCTAGTAGTACTCGACTTTGTGTAAATCTACGAAAATTAAGTATTCGTTATGATTCTTCTATGCTGAAGTAGTCTCGTAAATTTCAACGATGAATTTATAGCCTTCCGCTCTTTCGTAGTCGACAACTCGATCGTTTACGACCACTTGTGAGAGCTCTCGTAGTAATTTATTAGCAGTCTGAGTCGGCGTCTTGAATTTCTTCGGCTCGACGCTGTTCACATGCTCTGCCCGTCGTCGGATGGCCATCGTACAGATGTACGAGCCAATTAAACAACATGTCAAGGTCGTGCATCTCTTTCCCTTTTTCTTCTTTCTACATCAATTATTTTTTGCCGTTCAGACATTTTCATTCGCTTCATTGCGTTAGGTGCTATCGGCAGACTGGCTTATGAAGATCACTATAGTCCTATCAGGAAAGCACGTGCACAGAAGCAGCACGTTTTACAGCATTGATCTATGCTGTAGCGTTTTTTATTTATTCTGTTTACACTATTCATCATCACAGACCTACTGTGCGGATCCCAGTTTTTCCTGTATTCAATTTGTCTCTTCGCCTTCATCCTTCACAAAGAACTCCGAACATTCCAAGTGTTGTTTCTCCTGCTGCTTGAGGATTTCATCATCTTTATAGATGTTGTGAAATGCTGATTGAGATGGTTGTCATTGCAATCTTGTAGATAGCCAGCCAAAGGCATCAATGAGCGTTTGGTTGATTAATTGCGAGGGAGTGTTAAGGAGAGGATCGAACCAGCTCATCGCTCTTTCGAACGGTTCATCATCGAAAAATCGCTTTCAGATGCACTGTATCACTACCACTTCATTACTGCGCCGACATGTTCTAAAATCTCATCTAGAAACTCAAATCTAACCAGATCCTGTTTTTCCACTCAAGTGATTGATTCTGTCGAAAAGTGTTCATCGTCAAAATTTGCTAATTAATTTTGCAGTCAAAAATAAATATTTGTTTCCTGTTATCTATTTTTGTCATTTCAGCCCGTTTTAAAATTCCTTCGTTTTATTGTTTATTGTTATTATGCTACTTTATCTTCTCTTCATCGGCACCTCCAAATTCTTGAGAATACTGTGCTTTTGAGTAATTCATCAGATGTATTCAACATTCCAAAAAAAATTCTTGAAGCCCAAACAGAATTTCAGGAAACTGTAATTCTACTGAAATTTCTTCTTCGTTTTTAGCACTAATTACATTCTTTTTGATCGAACTCTTCAACCTTTTTTCTTCGCTATATATCATTTGAATTGCAAGGACAAGGTGTTTACAACGGTTTGAAATCTGACAAAAGGTTTTTCTAATTTTCTGCGATCCAGCAAACGCTTTCATGACAGTTCTATACTTGGCGCCCTACTTGTTAAATGCTTCTGTAAAAAACTAAATACACGTTGCTATTACGTATTGAACTACCAATGTACAAAAGAGAGTTTGTTGTAAATGTGAACGCAATCTCTCCGAATTTCACACTTTAGTTGATCATTCAGATCTAAGTCGCCAACAAACCATAGCTGACAGTTCTTATTGTTTGAACGTCTCTTTATTTTCATGACTGGAATCCAGTGTTCTTTTCTCGTTTATTTGCAAGCGTTCTAAATTCTCCGTCATTCTTGACAGCTCGGTGCCTAGGTTTCTTTCTACACTATGTGTGACATTCAACTACTTTTTCTTTGCAGTACACTATGTAGTAATGGAGTATTTTCAGACATCAACTTCTATTGAGATGGTGAACTACGCCTAGACGAAGATTTACATTGTTACAATGTATTTCTATCTTACTCTAGTCCTATTCGCTATAGGACCTACTATCGTTGTTGAGCAGTTCGTAGATGTTCAAGTTCAGGAACTGAAACTTGGCCAGTGAGTCTTTACACTCGTGATTTTCTTGTTCGTGTTGACAAAAGTCGATTTTGATGAAATTACTCTAACATATCACAGTAAAGCTAGTTCTCTTTTCCTTCCAGACTGAAGTGCGCCTTAAAAGTATGGATTATCATATTGCTTACCGTAAGCCTACAATATGAAAATGGTTATAATTAGTGAATTAACTCGGAATCTTTTGACATCTCAACGATTAACAATGGCCATCTGATGGAGTTGTAATAGAAAGCCTACGAAAAAGATAAATGACACTCATTGTCCATCCAGCATGTGTTTGAAATTTTCTTAAGCCAAACTCTTCACTACTTTTCTTATTTTTAGACGAATTTTACTGAGTTTTTATAAGATCTATAAACAGCTATCCATGAGCTGGTCTATTGTTGCTTAACTGTTAAATCGCAAACTACATTGCGTCTAATCTTAAAACCACACTAGCGGCATTTCATTAAGAGTTAGATCTTTGTGGCAAACGTCGCGCCAGATAACAGTTTAACTGAGTTTGTCAAAGGAAATACGACAGTAAACCTGAGATGTAATTCTTTTCACAATGCGGATTGACGACGTCGGAGCGAGTTCTTTCAGTATGCCTTGCCATAGAATTGCCCGCGGCAGGGGGTAGTGAGAACGGAGACATTTCCTTCAATACACAACCCCCTTTCATTTGTGCTTTATGCACACTGAACGACGTCACGACACAGAATAGTTGATATGGCAGTACCGCTGTGTGTTAAAACTGAACAAGCGCGAAGATATTCACTTTAACGGCTGCCATATCTACCTTAATCTATACGTTACTACTCGAGTAACCTCGTACAGAATGAGGACACATAACCTCGTGCATGGGCTGGCTAGCGTGCTTCTGTAATGCACGCTTACTCGTTTTTGACAAAAAACTGGTTATGCTGATTGATTCTGCCACATTCTAATCAGAAGTTTCGACAATTTTTCTTATGTCCCAAAAAGCACCGCTTAGTGAGGGTCACTAAAAATGGTTTAGGTCGTGACAGATTGCTTTCTAAAATTTTCAGACGATCAAGATTATTTTTAGAAAATATAAGAAGCTCCATGAAGTGTCTGCCTATATAAAGGTGTCTGTGTTTTTTTTGGAGTGCTTGGTGATTATTGTTGTCTAGACTGCTAACCACACTAGTGGAAAATATGGAGTTTTCCAAAGCGTTTTTTCTTCTAAATCCTCTTCACGTCGACTTTATTGATATACGGAAAAAAATGTGTGGTGAAATTATGTCTCAAAATAAAGTACACTGTTTATTTTTCGGATGCCAACTGCTATCTATATGCAAATGACTTTGATTAGTGAGAAGCTGACATCTCGGATTGTCCTCATCTTTGAATGAATCTATTGCAATTTCACTCGCAACTTATACTTTTCGAATGGCTTGCAACTCTAAATAGTCCTCTAGAAGCTCTGGAATCATTAATGGATGACAGTTAAAGGATATGCTTATTTGAAAACAAAATGAGGAACTAGGGATTTGTCAGTTCTATTAACGACTCCAAAACTTTTTTGCGAATTTTTCTTAAAACCTTTTGACTTTTTTCAAGTTACATGCGCGAAATCGGCACCATATGTACAATAATGGATGATAAACTCAAAAATAATTCCTTTGTTTCGAGTGTCTTATTAAAATTACGCTCAAATTTCGAAATATTCCATAGATATTATTTGGGTTCCTTCTCTTGTAATGTAGAGGACCGAACTCCCCAAGAGGATTGGCTAAAGACGACAGGTTCTGCACGCTTGACGAGACTGTAAGGTCGAAACACGTCTATCGGGATGTACAAGAGCCCATTAACAGACCACAAGACATGTTGGCTCAAATAATAATTACGAGGGTATATTAAAAATAATTCTCAAATTGTTTCATTTTTGTTTCTTCGCGCAAGGAAAGTTGAATCAGAATTCTTGATGCGATTTTCAAAATTTTATCTATGTGTAGCTGAACGTTCCACTGCTTCCTAGAAAGCAAGCAAATATTTAAGTCCTATGAATAATTTCCTTCTCCAAGCTCTCACATATCTGAGAGAACATCTCGAGAATTATCGCATTCTACTGGATTTGATATGTAACTAAAATATTGAATATAATTTGATCTTGAGTCTTATATCATAGCATCCATCTCGAGGGCGATAATATATGTTGAATTGCGATCAGAAGTGGTCGATTCATTTCCAGGAGAGTCTTTTCTAGCGAAGAAATCCACCAATGTAGTTCATGTTATATATAAATATATAAATATATATATATATATCACTCTCTATATATACATATATATCTCTATATACATATCAATATATATATACATATATATATACATTTATATATATGTGTATATATATATATATTATAGAGAGAGAGAGACATTGCCAAAACTCGCTGCCGTCCTAAAATAAATGCAAAGATTCTCTTGCAAATAGTGATCAGTGATTGCGTGAGCCCATGACCTTGAATTGTCCTACCACGGCTTTCCACATTATTCTAATGAAAAAAATGTCCTCCAGCAATATATTAATGAATTGTGAAGTGTACCAGAGCTCACACTACTCTTCGTCATTCCAAACACTTGAGATTTTAAGGGAAGCTCAATTTCTGTTGAGCGGCACCAGAAGATTTCAGAAATCCCACATTCAAGTAGTTTCGTGAGAATTATTTAATGCGATTTTTTCCATCACCTAGTACGACAAACGATAATGATGATTCTTTCGAAATCAAATCCATTATGATCGCAAGCTCAAAAATTATCACGAAATAGACAAATATCTATTATATGCGGTGAAGCTCATCGGAGAGCTGAAATTGTACCAGTAAACCTCTTTGTCTTGCTCCTACACATTCGTACTTAAAACGAAAATGAAAATCGAGGCCCATTAAAGATCATCTGCGCCGTTTCCACTTAGATCTTCGTCAATGAGTCCCAGATCTGAGCTTCTATCATTTCGCCGTTTTATTCTCTTGTGTCATATTCATGACACTCACTGACTCACTAAGATCGTAATAGAATCAATCAAGCAATGAGAACATTGCCGTATGAATGCGTATGCTGTTGAACGTTCCTTGAGTACTCGCAACATGCATAAAAACATCTGTGCTTGTTCTGCTTGACCTGATAAGATGGACGAGTTACTCTGTAGTGGTTCTCAGCACTTTATTCTAATGTATTCGAAATGAGTGTATTATGTGGAACATTGAACTGACATTTCCCGGCTGTTGAAGTTTTATCACCAATTATCTACCCACCATAGGAAGCACTAGAGTTATTTTCTGACACTCTTGATTTTGTTACGGGAAAAATATTTGAAATAGTACACCATAATGCTTTTGGCTTGTGCGTCCATTCCTATTCGCGAGTACTGTCAGAATCAGGGTGTCTTTGTAACTCACTCCAGTGTTGCTTTGCCTACTTTAGTAACTTTCTTTCCAGGATCACTACTATAACTCTAAGACCATTAAGTCTCAAAAAGCTCCTGCAAAATCACATGTGAATCCTTGTGAAATAGTCAGTCAAAACTAAAAACTCGGATTTCCTCGAATTTATAGTTCGCTTCCAAACTCTCAGCAAAGGTTTTCAAGGATCAACGTAGGCTATATCTAGTACATTCCCAGTATCTTTTTTTTTCTCAGCTATGGAAATCATAACATTGTTGAAAAGTGTCTATGAAAAAAAGGGATAATGCATTCGTTGTAAACAATGCCTGAGATATGCACTGTTTATTCGACTATCTTTACCATCTTAGAAATGATCAAATGCCTTCGTTGCCTATGGAATGACCCTTTGGGCACCATAGGACGCTACGGATTCATCAAGTCAGTGTCATATCCGGCTATATTCTATTGATCTCTTATGGTCGCACAACGACCACATGTGTATCGTAGTTATGTTTTAGCGATTGAGTGGTGTTGTTTTTTTCGGACCTTTTTTAGGTCTTTATTCCTAGGTGTTGCAAATGTGACAGCAGATGTCTTACGAAAAAAAAAGAAAACATGGGGCATTTTTCAAGTACAGAATGGTCGAAACCAATTGATATGCTTCAACAAAGGACACTTTGAGGACTTTTTGTGAAGGAAACACCTGTTTTTTTAGCACGACAAAAATCTGAATAGAAGATCCCTGACTGATCGAGGATAACTTATTTATTTAAGTAGTTTTCTACTAATATTCCACAAGCATAACCTCGTAAAAGTAATCAGTGAAGGGAGTACATGATTTGTAAGAGTAACGTAACTTCTGAATAATTTCAAGTATCATAATCTCATCAGAAGGCCTATTACAGGTCTCAAAAGTGATAAGTGAAAGAGGAACAGTAAAGAAAGTCCAAAGTCATTTCAACGTATCAAATGAGTATTCGTCAGTAATACGTTACACTGTTTGTAGCCTTTTTCAGGAGTTTTTCAGCCATAAATGGCAAAATAATGGAAGATTTGTGACATCGTTTAATTGAGTTGTAATCTGCAGACTGTAACTGCCAACGCTAATAGGAAAAAAAGACAAACTGTTAGGAAAGTGATTGAATTTCATCTCAACGATTTTGAAATGGAGAATACATTTAATTGTAATACTGATCTGCATTGGCGTAGTATTTATTCTAGTTCATATATTATTAATTAATTATTTATAGTCCTACACGATCTGTCTTCACATCTACTCTGCGAATCCTAGCAATTGTTTCTCTCGATCCATTCTCTCGTACCCATCATCCATGAGCGTCCTCAAGTGTTTCGAATCTTCTTTCAAATTAGGCTGCTTTGAGGAATCGTCTTCTTTATGAGGGTCATTGAATGCTGGTCGAGCTGATTCTCAACGAAGTCCTAAGATAGACGAACTGGAGTGTTTCCGCTCGTGTTCCTGTGGTCAACTGTCCCCTAACAAGTCTAGTACAATTCTCCTGTCATGGATGACTTGGTGATCTCAGAGCAATGCTAATTTGACACCCCATTTGTGATGGACGGCATCAACTTTGTCACTTATCTCCTTATAGCAATAAAGGATGAACGATTAAGCTGTCGGCGTCGATCAATCGCTAAGGGAAACGCCATGCATTCGTCTTAATTTTCAACTTCGTTTGAGGTGATTGAATGCATATATGGCCTTCACAATGACTCGTGGTGGTCTCCCACTAAGCCGAGTCATTGATGTTTTTCCTCTCAGACAAGTCGGATACCATTCTGGTACCAATTTACCGACCCCAGAAGGATGGATGCCTTAGTGAGCCATGAGCGCGAGATCGAACCATTAACCTCGTGTGCGACGCAGAGCACCTCTAATCACTGCGCCACATGCGCTCTTATAACAATAATAGCTTTAATAGTATAATGTTAATGCAATAATAGCATTAATCACGAGTTATTTCGTCCACTTTCTTCGCCATCGTCTCCATTGTGTCATTCACTTTGTCTCCTCCTTTCATATCATGTCATGAACGTGCGATATTTGTTCGTTCAAGCAATTCTAATCCGTCCTGTGTGTAGAACGGCTTAACCATCAGGACATAATGTGAGGCAATCAATTTGCATACGGTCAACCAAGGAATGGTCTGGTTGAGGAGACACAGACATGCATGGCCAGATCATCTGTAATGGAATGACCACTAAGAGCGACAGGTGTCAACCGCCACCATTGATGAATAGAGGATATCAAAATAATTGTTGGATTAGGATTTATATAAAATATTATGGGATAATCGCCGTTCTGATTTGCGGCACTATCAAGATAATGCGAACTGTGTACAAAAACAGTATACCTAGAATAATCTTGCAATTTTTTTTTTTGAGTTTGGTTCTCTTCTATATGCAGCGCTTCGATTATGCTAAGCTTTAAAAATTGGCGTTAATGACTGATATGGGATATAGGTTTTTGAAAGGAAGTTTTTGTTTTAGTTAATTCAAGTTAAGATTTTCAGTTTCAAATTTCCTGCTGTATATCATTCGACAAGTATTCTCATTGTCACTCCCCAATATTTCTTCTAATCATTTTGGAGTGAATTTTATGGTGATTTTGAAAAAAAGAAAATTTCGACCTATCCAAAGCATAATTGTCAACGAATAAGTCCAGCTTCATTTTAAAATACGCGCAATCCAACTAACAGTAAGAAACATCGGTGAAAATAGGAATGATCGGATACTGCCAGTTTTTGTCCCGACAACTCTGGACATAACATTTAGGGACAATTTCACTCATTTATTTTATATCATTGAAATTCTGATTTTATGCAACGCATAAATTCTTATCTGTTGTGAATCCTATCTGGTCAAAGTTATTAAAGCTATAATTGGTGACCTGGTGAGATACGTTGGTGTTCCTGAACGCGCTGTCGGTATTAATAGTTGCCTCGCACAAGATGTCGGCTCATACGGAGATCAAGTACATTTGTACGTATACCGATTGTTAAAGATCTCAATCACTACTACTTTTGACTCTCTAATCATGGTTTACAGCCTTGTTTTAAACCCCACATCACGCTCAAATTTCTTTTGTAATTCATAGTCCACGATTTCTTCTCCATGTACAGTGACTTGATTGTGCCACAAGTCTTTGATGTGGATGACTTTGAGCCAGCTATCTGGAAACTATGCGACCTACTGATTCGGCCAGAAGCACACGGCATTGGCCCACAAGTGAGTATAGAATGGTTTAATCCGGTAACTACGCTCTTAATTTTCACTTCCGATAGCGCTTCACGCAATGTATAATTGAATGCAGATCCCATTGTAGAGCTCAGCATGTTATTGTGTTTCTCTTGCGACAAGGTGTATAAACGAAGGTATAATATGGAAAGTATGACAACTCAGGTGTTCCTCAATCGAGCAGAGTCCACCAAACACGTAGCACTAGTGCTGGTAATCCTCCATAACTTTTTTCGAGGTGGTTTTCTTTTATCATTTTCTAACCTTCTCTTAATCGTGTCGTCTATCAAATTAGACTGAATGGCACGAAAGAGACAACTTGACTTTAGATTGTCAAATACATTAGCAGTTTATCGCTGTTATTGATCAGCCGAAGTGCGTGATGATGGATTAGGCTTACGCCTTATGGTGCGATTTGTGGATGACAGAACAGTTGTGCTTAGGTCTGGCGCTTCTACAATGCGCAAATCTCACGTATGACAACAAAATCATGGAAGATTTTTCGAAGTAAAACGCGTTTCGTTCTTTTTTTCCCTTCTACAAAATCATATTATACTTGACATACCCACATTAAAAAAAAATAATATTTGTTGCTTATCGAACTGAGTTAGTGACTCAGGAATAGTCAGATTCTGGAAATGAATTGATTTTGGAATTTTCTCTTCAAAGAGCTATTTTTCTTGAAAATCAGTTGGATGAGCAATTATCATAGTGATCCCTCGTCATATTGACCTTCTGTCGAGATGAGAATAGCTTTCTTAGAAATAGGGGCAGATCTTAAATGTTTCATGCCAGTGTGTATAGGTTATAGAATATGTGTTTTATCTTTATCATAGGCTTCAAGAAGGGCTGTTCGGGTTGCAGCGTTTTTGTAGTTTGTCATGCATCATTGAGGATTGAGTTTTGCCTGCACTGAAACTGCAGTTGATTTTTTCATGCGGATTAAAAAAATGAGCGTCATAGAAAGCAGAGCCATCAAAGCCCAAGCACTTTGTCATTGTGGAATCTTCGTTCGGTTCAGTTGTACGGAATTGTTCATCTCCCTATCTGATCGCCCTCTTTCAGTGCCCATACTATCGTATAAACCCCATCGGCAGGCCAACATCACTCACAAGAGTCTTAAGGGATCCTTGAAATAGAACGTTTGATTGAGGGTTGCCGCACTAATACCTAGATCTATACGTTTTGAATGCACACTTTTCATGCTGGAAACATGGATATTCGTTGTTGCTATTATTGGACTCAAGAATGAAACTTGACCATTTGAAATCTTTGGATACTATTTGTGATTCAAATAATACATTATAAGATGGGAAGAAAAACAAGGCAATTTTCAAACCTTGTCACCTCAGTAACACTTTGGATACACATATCCAGAAATACACGGAGTTTTTTTCTGAAAAGATGTCAATAAGTTTTTTGGCATTTTTTTCGATTGTTTGGAGACACAATGAAGTAGGTAGTTTTCCCACCGATAAAATTACATGCACAATTGGTCGTCTATTTCATCCTTTTGAAGAATTCACTTCAGAATATAGAGTGATGAGTTTCGTCACAATCACAGCCTTTCCAGGCATCAATTTTATGTAAAATGTACCTAAAATTTGAGTGCTATATAGAACATTCGATATCAACAGAAGTTGAATTTGCGTTTCACCCCAAAAGAGGGCGTTTCACCCATATCGTGGTTATCTTGAATAGCTGTCAGTCTAATTAGGTTCACTGCCAATATGTTCTCACAAGACCAAAGTCTTCAAGATTGTATGCTGACAGCTACGATAATTTATATTAAAAAAGCAGTGAAGCAGAACTGTGGTATTTGTAGCGTAATGGTAGCTTGCGTCCCGATATGGGTGAAACGCGGAATCATCTCTCAATCAATGTCGAATGTTTTGAGTAGCACTCAGTCCTCCTAGGTACGTATCTGAAACATCATAGTACTGCCAGAAAAACTGTAACATCCATGGCTTCTCTGCTAATTGCTACCATAATGTTGTTTCACATGTTGCAGTAATTCTTAGGGCAGGTTCTCCAAAGCTCAGAATAGAAGAGATAAGCACTGCCCTAGGGAGAGGAAAGCTGAGGTGATCAACGAAGATGTAAAGGTGTGGGCAAACATTTGCAAGACTCAATAGGACGTTTTTACTCTCAAAGCTTTGTCTTCTGGTCCCTAAATGGTGAGTGAATCATAAGGGACCAGAATGGCAATGAAGAAACTCGTCCACGACTACTGCACTGATTTATCATTAGCAATATTTACATCAGTTATCAAGATTGAATTTACTCTTCCATCGCCACCTCCTTCCATAAGTCCGGCATGCTCGTTAACCAGTCAGAAACTGAAGGGGCATTTGATCAGGGCACAGATATACTTGCATATCTGATGAAGTTTTTTTTCGTATTAGAGGTCATATCACTACGTGTAATAGCTGTTAAAAGCCATGTGGACTTCTCATATGATCGGTCTTACCGAAGGTCGATCGACCAAAACTTTGAGCCTAAGCGATCGTATCCCACGGGATGTCTAACGCACCGCTAGAAAACCGCTGAAATGATAGACTTTTTTAAAAGACTCTCGAAAAGAAATATGACTTGCTTCGAGTCTCTAGAGGACCAAAACCCACCGGCTTTGTACAGCACGGTGGCAAATAGAGACTTTACCGACGTTCCCTCGAGTGACTCAATGGAAAAAGTCAGCTGGTGATGTAGGTGATAAATTTTCTATGCTTCCCAAACCAAATTTTTACAGCTGATATCGTGTGGCACTTAAAACTTACGATTTCAATCTGATATAGCGAAAAGCTCTATGCGGCATCTAAGCAATATATTATAGCTATCAAAACAATGTTTAACCAATTTATGACCGCTTAGATCAACAGGTGAATCAAAGTTTCATTTCTCGTATCGATAGAGGAATAGGTTAGTACGATCCACTAAAGTTCTTCTTTGTTTCGACCGAAAAGCAGCCATCTCTCAAAGTAAAAATTTCCCGTAAGTTCGAAAAGTCTTTTGAAATATTATTATTATCATCAAATTGATGCAAAAGTAATTGCAATTTAAACTTTATGCCCTTTTCTTTTGAAAGCATATCCTAATTGCAAAACGGCAACTTCCAACGATGCAAGCACCGCAGTTACTTCTGCACTAATCTAATATTAGAGGACTGGATAATATCATCCCTGAAGCAAACACTGGATTGACATACGCTCCTGAAGTAAACCACATTTCTACTATCAAAATTTAGAATCGAAGTCGAGTTTCACGCTGTAGATTTTAGCACTCGTCATTTGGGCTTAATGTACAATTTAAAGTCTGAGATAGGGAAACACTGAATTCTGAATGACTTTTCTCATCTTCTCAACTCATCTATGCTTTTGGTAACTTGGAAAAATCTCGCTATGTCCACTCTGGAATTACACTATATAGAAAGATAGCAAACGTTAGAGAGAGAAGTTTCTCATGAAGGTGTTAATGCAATTACGAAAGATAAAAGGCAGACTCTACGAGCCGAATTCGTTCAGTGATGTGTAATGAAGCGGAATAATTGCCTACTTTGCTCATCGGAACATGAGATATTACTGTAATGAGTAGGTGTCTACCTCATAAGCCGAATCACTCAATATGTTACTCACAATGTTAGTTTAGAACTCTCTAAAATATCACTTTTAACTCTGCTCTTCAAAGTAGAGCTGTGAAACAACACACACTGCCAGAAACCTTGGATTCGCCAATAAATACAGTTATCTTCATTAGAGATAAGTAAAAATCTACTAGATTAGGCTTAAAATTATAAAATCACTTCTAAATTCATATAACTCTTCATAATGTGTGTTTTTTTCTAAGTCATTTCAAGCCTTCTTGCTTTCAAATAGGATCTATGAAATTGGACTTCTCTCGCACATCATAATATTTAGGTCTTCTCATAAGTATTGGCACCAGAGCATTAAACACCAAATTTATTAGTCAGCGGGAATTAGGAATGCTTAACAACACCTTCCAAAGAAGTGTCATCAGCTTGAACACAATCCTGCTATCTCTCAGGCAACAAATCAATAACAGTTTGATTATATTTAGCTTTCCCTTGTTACCAAATTTGTCCATAGTTGCTATAAGATGACCGCTCAACAAAGCTATCGGAAATTGTTGCTTTACGAGGACGAAATTGGAACGTAATGCACAGACCGTTTTGAAGAACATCAACCATTCAATGACTCAAGGACTTGTTTCCAGGCGAGCAGCGTTTCAGTTCTTTGCTGAGTTTCGCCATGATGTCGTGAGGTCATGATGCGGCAAGCATAGATAAATTCATTACCAAAAGAAAGCTTGGAAAACTGTGCACAAAGCGGTATTGATTTGTTGCCTGAGAGATAGCAGAAATGTAATCAGGCTGATGGCGCATACTTTGAATAGTGTTGTCGAGCAAATGAACATAATTTGGGCTGATAAATTTAATGTTTATTTCTCTAATGCCAAAACTTATGAGAAGAAATCAACTTGTTTTTCTCCTTTTTATGCCTATTAGTAGACTGGAGTTTTTCTTCTCTCTTTCTCTGCTCTGATATCTCCATTTACTGGAACTTAAAACTCTATCAGTTCACTGTTCCACTCCATGCTGCAGAACCTTATCATCTCTAGTAGCAGCGCCAATGTTGACAAAAGTGTCAGGCTAAATTATTAGCTATCAGACATCGATCAATCACAGCAATAATCTATTTGCTGCTACCTCTATGATATCTTATCATCAGTAATCATTGCATAAGGCTCTTTGATGGAAAGATTATCACAAAAACAAGGGTACAATGCTACCTAAGTACTTGGGTTGTCAGGGTATCACCTGTATCACCTGTCGTCCCGTTGATCGTCGAGTGACTCGAGCGGGTACCAGCAACTCTTCCATTTTTCCCTATCGCGCGCAAGAGTAGCCCAGTGGGTCCTCCTTGCTCTAGGAATTCGCTGAGCATCATATCTTTCTTCCATCGCTAACAGTAACAGTAACAGTTGTCAGGGTGTAGTTTATATATTAGCAATGATGAAGATATCATTACCTAAGGGCATATTTATTCATACAACAACTGTTAAAGATTTTGCATCTGTTGATCATGAAGAAAATAGTAATAGAAAATTTTGGACAAGGTTAACCAATGTAGTGCGCTTCACAAACGCTTACAATTTATCTAACCATCTCTATAGATGGCTTCATTTGTTTCCGAAATAAAAGAAGATCAGCATTCTGAACTTGGCAGTCAGATTGTCTACCTATTGAGCTATCCTAAATAGTAAAATGCACTGCCGAAAGAGTGTAGAGCGGTCAACTATTCACACGAAAATATTGACTTCACAGATATTTTGAAACTGCCTCTATCATTTCATAAGTTGTACATGGTTCTCAATATTAAGTACTTTCAAGAGTGAACAGGGAATCAAAGCACTGAAGAAGCCAGCTATTTGTACATTGCATCAACATTTCTTCATGAGTTTCGTCGAGAATCGACTTTGCACTCTGATTTTAGAAAGAACGTCTGCCCTCATGAGGAAGTGGAAATTGTTACGGTAAAGCAGCCATGTGTGGAACGTTACACGAAGTATGTAAGGACGAGAAAACCCGGTTGCAACGGACAGTTCAAGAGTTGCTCAGTGAGAGAACCGAAGTAAGTTCGTTTGTATGAGAGGACCCAAAATACTATCAAATAGGAAGGTTCTAAGAGATTGTGAGCTACATCATTATCGTCTTACAACTTTTTTCTTTTTTCACTGCGCGAATCCCGATACCTCTAGTTCCTGTTCAATCCGTTTTTCGTCTTCTTCTTTAACTGGAATACTGGTTGAGCATGTCCTTTTGCAATCTCGAGGATAGCCTGGCTGTGATGTTCTATAGGGCGCTCGTTACTCACCGCCGGAGAATGTTGAAGAGTGGGGAGCAGCCCCACACCTCGCCGTGACCGGCATCCTAACCACTCGGCCATGGCCCCCTGTGAACTACATCGAGATTTTATTCTATTCCAGATTCAATTTATTAGTACAAATATCATATCTAATTTGCAACGCTACCTCCACAACTGTCGGCTCAAGTCGATTAACCAGATGTCACGTTTTCATCACGAAAGAATTGTTACTGTTGTAGGGGCGGGAAAAAGTTTCTATAATTTTACGTATAGTCTGAGTTCGCTCATATATTGAATAAATAGAACGCATATTGTTTTTTAATGATTCTAAGCAATAACATTAGGTGGTCACATTCACTCCCAATAGCTAATGAGTGAATAAAATTTTGATTAGATAGAAATCAGTTGATAACTAGCTCATTTCTCTGCGATTGGTAGTGGTCACAGCTAACGAACTCTTCCTAGCTTTTTTTTTATTACTGTGTATCTCTGTATCTATGCGACATTCTTGCGGTTGTCGGATAGTGTTTGAAGGGAGTCTAAGGTTCCACCGACAGATGATGAATGATGACCTTCTGTAGCGATGAGCCCATTGCGTCACACTTCCCACCTTGTAATTAACCATATATTATATAACTGCTACTCTATTGATCCGTGAGAAACAGTAAAATGATAGTTTTCAGTAAGTTCTCTTTTGTGTAGCCAAAATTTATGCTCCTTTTGAGGAAAGTACTTTATGTTCTCCACATTGAAAAAAGTACCAAAAAGCTATGTAAATCAAAGTTTTAATGGTGTGAAGGGAAAGAAAACTCTAGGAGATAAACTAGAGGTAAGAATAAAGCGGATATGGAAGAGCAAGGTGAAGTGAGACGGTCAGTAATAAAGATCTATTTACCAGTAATGGGATGTAGTAGAGTATATCGAATAAGCACAAAGAGGTTGACGCAGTCATAACTGTCAAACAACATTCAGGAGATGAGATAAATCGTTGTGGAGCCTGTCAACGAGAAAATCGCCTAAAACATGTTTCTCTAGACATTTATCAAGACGGTGTCATTCATTCGATCTCCTAGAAAATCGAATGCGTCCGTTGTCTTTCTTTTTTTATATACTGCGAAATGGATTGAATCGTTTGAGGGCTACCCTATGAAATCCAGTTTTGAAACCGACAATTTGATCAATACTCCAAAGGATTTCATATACGCTGCAACACCATTTTCTACCGTTTTTGACACAAATAGTATGAATTTTTCTAGCTATCAGTCTTCTATTGCGACTGCAACCGATATGACTAAAAACTCACCTAAACGTTATTCAACACTGAGAAAGAAAAGACCTCTAAAAAAGTGTGTTAGACGGAGATGATTTGCCGCGGAGTTCTTTAGTATGCTTCCTAATTTAACGAAGACGTATGTGAACAGAAACGAGACTGTAAATTCCAACTTCCGATTTATTTTTTCCAGTTTGTCCACGTGTAATGTCTCCAAAGTCATTAATAGGC
The DNA here is from genome assembly GCA_019055375.1 of Parelaphostrongylus tenuis. Taxonomy (NCBI): domain Eukaryota; kingdom Metazoa; phylum Nematoda; class Chromadorea; order Rhabditida; family Metastrongylidae; genus Parelaphostrongylus; species Parelaphostrongylus tenuis. Next base: position 120,230 of record JAHQIW010000660.1, on the reverse strand, counting down.
AATTTTCGCTTTCGTTAGATGTGAAGGGGGATCAAAATCTTTTTGAAATCATTTTTTTGTGCTTACGTGATTCAGAGTGCAAGTGTTTCTGAAACTGACGTTCTTAATCCTATGAGTTTAAGTAAGTAAAAATGTTCTAGAATCCAAATTCAACGCTATAATATTTAGGACCATCTACTTCCACACCTACAAAAATGTTAACAGAACAAGAAGGCACACAGTAGCGGATTGTTGTCCGGGATGGATGCACGTGCCTGGGACGGATGGATGTGAACGAGGTAGGAAGATTGGAAACTGCCATCATAAACGAAAGTGGGAAGGCATGACTTGTTTCTAATGTTTTTCATAGTACTAAGGTGTGTTTGGAAAGACACAGTAAAAAGCAATATTTTTGACTGATAAAATGCAATAGGATAGTGGATAAGAAAAAATAAGCCCTCGACATTGATTAATCTCTGTCGGATTCATCATGCATTGAATTTCACCAAGTATAACCGAAAATAACTGCACACTTATTTGGCTTGTGGAGTGGCTTTTGGTGACAGAGTGATATATGAAGTTGGAGATGCTATTCTCCTAGACAAGTCTGGTACGATTTCCCAACCCAGCAGGAATAAATGCACTGTGAGCCGGGGAGATGCATTGAACCAAATATTACGTCTGTATTCCAAAGTATTCAACCACTGCGCTAAGAGCGCCCGATTTCATTGATATGCAATAACAGTATGGGGTACTTTCATGCTTTTGATCTGTCATAAATCACCACTTACAAACACAGCTGCTCATCTACGATTGTTGGCACTTCGATGACGGTGTGTGTGTGTGTGTGTGTGTGTGTGTTGTGTGTGTGTGTGTGTGTGTGGGTGTGTGTGTGTGTGGTGTGTGTGTGTGTGTGTGTGTGTGTGTGTGTGTGGTGTGTGGTGGTGTGTGGTGTGTGTGGGTGTGTGGGTGTGGGTGTGTGTGTGTGGTAGGTTACGGTAACACGGTATTGTTGGCGTACTTTGTCGCGCTCATCTATCATTCATAAACCTCAACCTCTTTGACCATCAACGAATAGGTAATTATCGCTGCATATGTGGTGAACGGGAGGGACCTCAGCATTGCGGAACTACTCATCAATAATCTAGTGATGACTAGAGATGAATGCATTGATTAATGGGAAAAAGCGTTCGTAACCCAAAATTCAAGAATTCAGCCTAATTAATCAGATTAAAGCATTTTCCAGATCTCCTTCACATGAAAAATATAGACTAAAGTCTGACAAAACATCCGGTACTTTGGTTTATGGAATTCTCGATTTTCTTTTTGACTGTTCTCATCCTATTGAGTCTGAAAATCATCGTATTCAGATCACAGAACTAAAGTGAAAATTTGATGAATTGACTCTTTTTTTTTCGAGATTTTGGCACCTCAGATCTCAAATCCTTATGTTATCTTGGAAAGACGTTACAACCACAAAACAACTGATGACTACACTATCTGCTCCCAACGATTTTAAGGATAATGTATGCTTTCTTTCCAACTTTGAGCACTTTCTGTTGCATTTCGGCACAATTATATATTTATAGCAGTCTATAACGACTTTTGCTGAGCGGTCAGTGGTCTATGTGTTTGTCGCTACGGAATCGTATGTCATGCATGCAGGTCGTAAAGTCCGGCGGCGGCACCTTTACGAAGTCTCTTCCGTGCACCGCATTATGATCTGGCGCATTCGTTACATACTACACCCTCGAAGAAAAACGTATTGGGACGACCTTGACGAAGACAAATTCTCCGAGGGACATCTCGAAAGTAGAACAACATCAGTAACCCGTTATAAGTGCAGGAAAAATTTCTGGAAGTGCCTTGAAGGTTTTTATAAACTGCCCAGCAAGTACTGCTTTCAGCACAAAGCATGGATCAACATGGAATAGCAACAAAATAGTGGAAGATTTTATGTTTCACTGCTTTTTACAGTGCTATGATGTTTCAAATACACTTAGAGAACTGAGTGGAAAGCAAATATTCAGTTGAACCTGCTTTTCATCCGTATCGGGGCCGCGTGCTACCACTGCACCACCGAGGCCACCGACTGGCCATCGTTTATTTTTAGATAAGTTCATGTCTTATTCAACAGCTATCAACCTTTGACAAGTTTGGTCGGGTAAGCACATATTGCTTTGAACCCAGTTCAGTTGGTAATTCAAAAAAGCTCAATCTTGCTTTATCCATTCGAGACCGTGTGTGTAGTATTGCGCATTTTGACTTGATTGGGTTTCAGAATTTCTCATTTTTAAGCATCATGTTTATTCATTTGATAGCTGATTGCAAAGAATTCCTAACAAAGGAGATAAGTGCGAGAACAACCTGCTGTGCTTTCGAAAAAGTGATTTTCTTCTGTTTAGCCGTTACGAGATGTTACTGATATTATTTATTGAATACTAGCGAAGCATACAACAATACAATTAGTAATGCAGCGAGAATATAATGTTCCTTTTCTCCTGCCTTTTATTTCTAACGAAATAAGCACAGCTATCAAACGCTGCCTAAAAAGAGCACGTTTGGATATTTTGGTAGCAATTGTTGAAATACCTCCAAAGACACTAAAGCGTCAATAAGTCCGCAATTGACTGTATGACCGCCTCTACGAAACCAATGACTGCAAAGTTTGTCCAAACGGCAGAGACGGCGACTGTATGAGATCGGGTATAATTTACCTAATCTCTTGCGAGGCATGCGGCGATGAGTACATTGGCGAAACGGATAGACCATATTCCTGTGTGTAAAGGAGCACCTAGTTGGACTACGCAACTCTGATCCAAAAACCCCACTATGCACGCATAGGGAGCAAAAACATGCAGAAGTAATGTTCGGCGTCAAATTTACGATCCTCACACAGGGATCAAACATCTGCGTGTAATACCTTAAAAGCCTTTTAGATGCATAGTAAAGGCCCGACAGGGATCGAAAAGAGAGTGAGTCGTGATCGCGCGTGACCTCGAGCCATACCTCAGGCTGATCTTTCCGGCCTGAGTTAGGCACAGCCCACTGATGCACTAACCCTAAGCGGCTGGTCTTCAATGAATAATTGATAGACCCAAAACATCAAAACGGTGAGTGTTTCTTAATGAAGTTGTTACTATGCGATCCAAAATTCATTTCTGAAGTTTTCTGCTGGGGTTATGGAGGTTTTGGCTTGGTGGATTGTTGATCAATATGATCTTTCCAGGCTCTGAAGAAGGCGACCCGCCGAAACGCTAGCCACCTCGAATATTGCATAATCACGCTGCATTACTAACTGTATTGTTGTATGCTTCGTTAGTACGCAACAAATAATATCAACAACACCTCGGAACGGCTAAACAGAAGGAAATACTCATTTATTTAAACATTGCCGAGGTTAATACATAGTCGGTCTTGGGATTTATTATAAACTTTCGAAAAAACTGACCAGTAACTTGAGTAACAGTAAACAATCATTTCTTTCCGATCGCTATGATGAATCATGGAATTGTAATTGAAATGGAAGTCAGAATTGGACGAAAACTGCTCTTATTCGATTGGATCAGGGAGGAAAAGTGCTCGGTCTCGAATGGGTTTAGACATTTCAACACTTTTGAGTCCGGTCTGTAATGTAATTCTCTAAATGAACGCTCGTGAAAGTTTAAGTTCACAGAAACCCATCAGCATTTCCACATTCTGATATTTTTCTTTCTTCCATTTCTTAACTGTTGTCTACCTGAATTTCGTATTTAACTTGCTATGCAAAACAAGAAAGGAGCTTATCCTTGATGCAAAACACTTCTTCGGTAGGCAAATGGGGCAGACCTGCCTAGTTTCATACTTAACTATCAAGTTAATGCCAGTCATCAAGAATTTTTGTGAACATCATGTATATGTTAATCCATTCTGTGTTCTTCTATGACAAGAAAGTAGTGTTTTGATTACATTTTCAGACAAATTAGGTGGGAATCGCTTCATTTTGCTCAAGCAGAGGTTATATAGTTCATATAGAAGTTCCAACAAAATCTCGTATCAGGAAAAAAATATCTCAGTTTCGTTGAAGTTCTCTACCATTTCATAAGAACTATGTGCAACAATTTATTACTTTGCTTCTTCAAGCAGTTACAGAACAATTTTTTTTATTGTGCTATGAACGGTTTTTTTTGAGTAATTTTACCGATAAGGTCGATTATAAGCATGTAAGGGATTCCTCAGCTACTAATCTTCTTCACTTTAGCGATTTCAAAGCCAAGAACTCTCTAAGGGTTGGAACACCCGGAAATTGGATCAGTGTTGTCGCTGAGCACAATAATACGTCTTATGACAGAAGAGAATGTTTGCTTGGGCAATTGACACACCGATCGCGCAACTGCCGCTGTTGATGCAGGTTTCATGGGGAACTATTATGATAAGGGCAATGAAAACAGAGGAGTACAATGGATCATGAACGCAATATTATCTCATAACAAACTTTCTGAATGTAAGCTGTTATCCATCATAGGAGATGAAGTATGAGTGATTGAAAGGGTCAAAGTATCATATATCTACGAAATGGGCTGAAGAGTAATACAATGCACTACCCTTGGCACAAAAGCGCTACTTGAATGTGGTGGTTCTCGAAAATTTGCGCACAAAAGAAGATTGTTAGAAATTCCATGGCCTTAAGTGAACAGAACGCTATTATGGTGAAATAACATACGACAAGTCTATGGGACACTACTAATTAATCAACCTGTTCCCTAATGAAAAGCAAATATTGTAGCTCTTTGAGAGTGGCAACTTCTAGAAACTCTCAAATACACAGAGTTTTAGATAAGTGCATTACAGATTTCGCTTTTAGCACTTTCAAATTTTCAAACCCGGTATTTAACCTTTTTTCTTATACTGATCGACGTTGCAGGTTGAATAACTTCAAACTAATTTCCTGATAGTGTGCTCTGCTCGAGAAGTAGCAGTTTCTTTGTGCTTGGCGTTCTTTTCATTTTAACGAGTATCTCCTGCGTAGTTGGAATTAGTTTTTAAACATTAAGGATCGAGAAGCGTAGTGGGTTCGGTTACCGTGCAATAATACATGCAAACACCCGATTCGATCGCGTCTCAAGCCATTCGAGCTTCCTATATACCGTTTTCGCAATTGATGTCAAAATTATGTGCGAAAGAGCTGCTATCAATCCACATAGGGCAAGAACTAGCTCTGAGGAGAAGACTTGGGTAGAAGGGCTTTCCTCAAGTCATTTAACCGAGTATGTAATGTCATGTAATGTTGGCTGACTTGGATTAGAATAAAACCAACATAAGACTTGCACATTGGGTTGACATTTTTCATAGTTTTCCTGCAAAACAATCATTCCAGAGCGGAAAATAGCAATATCTCGGGTGAAACAAAGTAGATTCTGAATTGAAATCATTGTAGAAACAATATCAGAGCAGATATCATCAGTTTTCAGCCAATTGCACGTCCGATCTATGTCACAACGGCGGAACATGCATACCATTCCGCAATGGAAGTGAAGACATTTGTGAATGTGCCCCCGGTTTCACTGGTGCCAAGTGTCAATATGGTAACTTGATTTTCATGAGTTTACGCCTCTTCCTAGCTTCCATTCTACTCAGCTCGTTAGGTCACATCCATATCAAAAAAGTTTCCACATTTTTCTATTTTCAAATCGAGAAGTAATCTCATGAATGACTCTAGAGGTTCGAGCTGGAATCGATATTTCACTCAAAAATAACTAAAAAGCCTAGTAACTAATTTACAGATGTCAACGAATGCATTGTGGACAATGGAGGTTGTCATCACGATTGTGTGAACACAATCGGAACGTATTACTGCAGGTGTTGGTCCGGATTTGAGCTAGAAGAGGACGGAAAGAACTGTAAAGGTAATGCATTTCGCATTACATACGCTTCATCAATTTTGTGGAATTTGAACGGAATCTTCATTTTTCTGGAAATTTTGTGGCCTTCCGTTCGTACTTAGCTTCCAGCGTAATGAAGTCGATAGTTCACAGTTCTCAAGATATAATAACTTGAGCGCCTTCAACGTGAAATATTTCATGTGTGCAAAACCGATGATATATGAGCTCAGTACTTAATATAGCAACACCTTCCGAAGAAACTAGCGGAAATCTCCATTTGTGTCAGGTCACAAAACGTTTGCGTTCGGGGGTAATCGAACCCCCGTCCAATGCTTGGAAGGCATCCATGCTAACCATTACACCACGAACGCTGTGATCAAGTGGGCGCTGACTTCGCACCACTGGTGAAGGTGAAATGCGCCGAAATGTTAGCTCCTATAAATATGTACAATATCAACTTCGTGTTCGTTCATCAAAAGAAAAAGCAAATAAATATTGATTAATACTGAGGACAGCAAAAAGTCGGTCTTGGTCGTAAAGTCAACTTACTCATATAAAACATGATTGTAATTGCACCAAACCTCAGATATCGACGAATGCGCCGTTTCAAACGGTGGCTGTTCTCATCGGTGTGTAAATTCACCAGGCGGTCATCGTTGCGAATGTCCACCAGGCATGCAAGTGAATTCTGGTGGGAGAAAGTGTGTAGGTAAGTTACAAAAGTCTCTGCGTACTTGACAAAAAATAGAAAGAGATTCCTTTTTTGAATCTCCGTGAGCAAGGAAATCTTTTATATTTGCCTATTGATTGAGCTAGTTTGTTTCCTAGAAGTGACGAAATTGGCTTATGCTTCAAATAGTTCCTATATAATACGAGTTGAGCTTCAAGAGCTAACTTTCAAGGAATATGTCTGTCTGAGCAGCTCTTTTGTTACATGTCATTACCGTGTTAGTCCACTTCAAATTGGCTTTGTTATATATTGGGTCTCCAACTAAATTTCTGAACTTGATCCAAAAATTCAAAAATCTATTTTTCCCAGTAATCGAAAGTATCAAATAACATCAATTGAAGTATTCTCCGTCTGCCTGGATGCAATTCTGCTAACGCTCCGGCATCAAATCAATTCCGCGCTCAAAAAACTCATTATTCTTCGATGCAAACCAACCAGTCAATTTTCGTCGCGAATGATTGATGTATCGAAACTTCTTCTTGTCCATCTAGTGCTCGAATGATCTGAAGAGATGGAAATCGGACGGAGACAGATCTGGCGAATACGGCGAATGATCTAAGTGCTCCCAGCGCGAATCGGTCAACTTCTTCCTTGTTTCCTCGGCAACGTGTGGCTATGCATTGTCTTGAAGCAAAATGACTTGGCGACGGCGGTGACGTGGAATTGCTTGATTGTAACGGTCCAGTTGCTGACAATATCGTTGGCAGAGTTGCATCCAGGCAGAAGGAGAGTACTTCAAATAATGTTATTTGATACTTTCAAGTGTTTGGAAAAATAAATTTCCGAATTTTTGGACCAAGTTCGGAAACTTAGTTGGAGACCTAATACATTCACCTCAAAAGTCCGCTTCACAGTAAAACTAACCTAAAAAGAGAGTTCATAATGAGTGAAACTTTCACTCAAATGCAAATCATAAAAGTGGCACGTTCACAAATTTGTCTTCGATGGACGATATCTTACATGTGCGCTTCTCCAGAGCAATATTGCGTAGCTTTCGAAACAAAATATTTAGGCAATCTTTGAGACAATGAATCATTCCTAACTAATAAGGGAGTTCATTAACTTGCCTTGTTAATCCAGATTTATTGTTTCATCTCTTCGTTATTAGAATTTTTTTACAGATTTTCTGAAAACTACCAATTGAGAAAACTCATTTTGTTCCACAATTACGTTATCGGAAACCCCACCGATTACAAAGATTTCTGTAGAACAACCTTTCACCATCTACAGTTCTTAGTACAAAATCCATGCAAACCCAACCAGTAATGGGAAACATTTGTCTTAGTGTGAATTTTGAGATACCGTTCACTTCAGTCGCAATATGCAAGCCGTTCGTCTACGGTCCACAATCCTGTACAGACATCAGTAGTCTTTTTTTTCTTTAACAAAATCGACTAATGTTCACTGTCACTTAAACAATGCTAAACTGTGTTTGCGCATTGCCGGATTTAGTAAGTGCTTGACCCAGCTCAATTAGTCCTCACAGGAAGGTAACTTGAGAAATCTGCCGAGTAAACAATTGTATCCAATGATAACGAGCGAATCTATTGAGGCGTTGCCTTTATAACAAGAAGGGTACTTAGAGTAAAATGACCTATACATTCCCTTTCAAAAGGACAATCCAAAGAAGAACTGTAGAAGCCATATTTTGATTCAAAGGAAAGATTTATATTTTCCATATTTCTTATCAAGTTTTAACTTGTGATAAAACCATCTTGAAAGTCCTATGAAGATAATGTTAGAGGTTCATTGTTCTTCGTCCATTGGAATAATATGTGACTGGAACTGCTTGAGGAAGCACTGTAACACTCCATTACGTTAGATTATGACCTTATTTTTGGATTTCGAGTCCAAAACCTTCCCAGTCCTATTCAAGACTATTTCGCTCTATTTTCCCACATTGCTCCATGTTGCGTACTTGAGTTACCAATCGGGCTTATTCGACAGAAGATTACTGAATTTTTCATTGACTTCATACTTGTTTCTGTTTGGAGGGTAAAAATGGATAGCTTGTAGTACTAAACTGATAGGAGTTGGTTCAATTGGTTGAAATTTTTCATCTTCCTAAGCAGATTCATGAGAGAAAAAAGTTTAAACTTTGCAGACTCTAACAGCTGTGAGGCACATAACGGTGGATGTGATCATATATGTGAAGAGAAACTTGGTCGATTCTTTCGATGTAAGTGCAAACACGGATATCGGCTGGGCGACGACAAAAAGAAATGTCATCGTAAGTTCTATTCTCGAAAAGGCATTCTGCAAAGTCACATTTAGGAGTTATACAGAAAGGTGCATTGAAATTTCGGCTGTTCAACGTTCCTTTGAACACATTGTTTGATACAAACTACCCAGTGTTGCCTAGGACATACAACTACTCATGTCTTTTCTATTACGGCAAAAACATGAATTTGTGAAGGCACGAAAACTCTGCAGCAGCATGAGCATTAGCATTGTTCTTGAGGACTTTCTCCTCATTAGTAGTAGTTTTCAAATTGTACTAGTTAGCTAACGGCAGGCCCGATGAGTAGGATGAGTAAGGTGGAATTGGGAACGCAGTTCTTTCCTAGTATTATAGTGGGGTTTCCGCAATGCGTTATGCGTTCGGACGTCACTGTCGAACTGATTTTCTCCTTTCTGGTTTAACATTTTCATTCTCAGCTATCATGACAATGTTAGCATAGTATAACTTGTATACATTCTGTCTAATATATATACTCTCAATAAGAGTAGTTTTGTTTACTTTTTTAAATTTTTACTCCACAGTCAAGATTTATGGTAAATGAATATGCAGAGTAACGCTAAAATAAGAGATGAAATATGATTTATAGAATAGTATGGTTAGAACACAAAGCCACAAAAGTTTGTTTAGGAACAAATATCTAAAAATTCAAAGCCTAAAATGAAGGCAATGGAAAGAATGGAAGATGGGGAAAGGGGGTGGGGGTCGTGATTTCCAATCAGAGCCTAAATAGCAGTAGCATACGAACTAAAGAACGCATCTGGCGTGGTGGTTAGAGGTGCTCTGCGTCGCACACAACATCAATGGTTCGATCTCGCGCTCATGGCTCATTAAGCTATCCATCCCTCCAAAGTCGTTAAATTGGTACCGGAGTGGTCGCAGACTTGTATGGGAGGATAAAGCACTGGCTCGATACAATGGGAGGCCACCGCGAGTCATTGTAGGGGCCAGATATGTATTCAGTCACCTCAAACAAATTTACAAAATGAAGACAAATACATGGCGCATCCCTCGGAGACTGATCAACGCCAAGAGCTTTATCTTAATCTTTCTATAAGACCTAGTGAAGCAAATTATGTTAAAAGTAATGTCAACTCAATTTCAAGCATTGTCCAAAATATCCTTTTCGCTGATTTTCAGCTTTCGAACTTTTCATTAAGAATAAAGCGTCTCTAAACACATTGTCAGTGCTTTACTCCATATAATCTCCTTACATTTATCTTCTTTATAAGTGTCTTTTGGGCATAATATACTAAAACTGCAACTGTTTTGTGACTTACGTAATTACTCCTTTTCTTAAGTATTATCAACTTGCAGACCGTTAGCTCTAAAAAAATTTCAAACTTGTCTAGAATGATCCCCTAAAGAGACTTGTCATAGCTAATATTTCCTTAACGAATCACCTATTCAGAAAAATAGAAGCTCTCGATTCGGGTATTCGATGTCATTTATTATATTATAAGCTCTCGAGCATATGTCGTGTTTTCCACTGTAATTAGGAATGCTTATGAATGCAAATCACCATGCCGTTGAACAATGGTAGGTTCGCTCGTTATTGGGGATGCTCACCGATCACAACGCTGAGGACGTCTGTTAGTCACGACTATCGGAAGAAGTCATGGATCAATGGGTCTCTCCAAAATCTATGCACTCACATATGAAATACTAGAATTGCAAAAAAAGCTAATCAACAACAAAATTCACTTTAGTGCAAACATTTTGAAGAATCTTTAAAAAAACTTAACGCAGGTATTTCATAGATAAACATCATTAATTTGCAGAGACATGTGGCTTTACCGACATTTAAAATTCAACATATCTAAAATAATGCTCTGATCAAAGTAAATCACTGATCTGAACCTAAAAAGACGATCTGTTTTTTTTTTTGGATATTCATTAATTGTCGCTCATGTTTCCAAACCCATCTCTGTGTCTTCCACTCACAAAATTTAGAATTTTTGTAACGTGCATGGCAAATTTTTGAAAACAATTTGTGGTAAGTATGTCTTACAAAACCACTTCGCTGGCCCTGAATATAGTTCATGCAAGTTTACTTGGTTGACTGTAATGGTAAATATTTCCAGCAATTGACCCATGTCTGGAAAATAAAGGCGGTTGTCAACATCACTGTGTGAACGAAAACGGTCGAGCAAGATGTCAGTGTTTTGCCGGATATCGCCTGGGCTATGACAGAAAAACTTGTATTGGTATGAGTTATTTTGAACGCGAGAAGTTCTTCAGCGTGTTCATATCTATAATAAACGATATTTATCAGATATCGATGAGTGTAAGCTACAAAACGGTGGTGGTTGTCAGCATGAGTGCGTCAATACATACGGATCATACAGGTAAGACTTTACTTATAGAAGGCTCCTTTGTGTATTCATCTAAAGAAGTAATCGAAAAGCACATATTTCATTAATATTTCGACATCACGATCTTCTAGGCATAGCAGCTAGTTGTCAAAGCTCAAAAAGCTTCTCGTATTCAATCACTTCAATATAGGCTATAACTTCTTATACACTTCCTTTCGATCTCACAAACATACCATATAAATAAGTGTATACGTATATATTTCAGATTTATGATATAAATCATAGCATCACACTCTTATTGAGCGAATCTCAGAACTTCTAGCATTCGATTAGATCCGTCATATATCGTCTCAATGCTTAACGAACATTTTGCGCGTTACTTCAACTACTGCTTGAGGATTTGGTTTCCTTCAGGGATCTCGCAGAATACGTTGGACAATCTTGCAATCTCGTTGGAACCCGAACTAAGGAGTTCGTTGATTGATTGCAAGAGAGCGTTAGGAGAGGGGTCGAATTAGCATCTTATTCTGATAGCGTGCATCATTAACCACCCAGTCACAGCCACACTCTGCACCATACAAATATGATTAATCCTTCTTTTTTAAACTGCAGAGCTCGAGGGCAGACTTCGTAGTATAGTGAATTTGAAAAAGGTGACTCTTTTATTCTACTTCTTATTACAGTAACATAAAACATACATTCGCTGTTATTAGTGAAGGGTTTTGAGTTTCTTGATATTAACGTGGGGCTTTCTCTTATGATGCATGATTACTTCCAAGAAAAATTCATATCCTGATTCGGGGCTGATTTGCTAATTATGCGAATAATATGCTAGAGTAGCACTTCTCATCCTTGAACATCTTTGCATAAGCCCGTTGACAATAGCATTTTTTAACTTTCAATATCTGATGTGAGATATCGGATATGAAGTTGTTGAACAAGGGGTAGGATTTCATCGAGCTGATCGTGATAGCTCCTGAAAAGCATCATTGATGTTGGCGATTGCTCAGGAGATTTCAATTGAGATTTGTCATACCTATGTTCGTCACCACAAAGCTCCCCACTAAGGGATCAGAGTGGGTCAGCTGCGATACGACGCAACGCATTGTTACTAGTTTAAAGAGCGTTAATTTTGGAGCAAAACCGGTTTTAATTTCACTAGCGTGCTGGTTAAAGTTATGGATAGACTCAATGCTTTTGCACAGTCGTATTGATACATCCGTTTTCTATAAGAGCAAAAAATTTCTGAGTTAGTGCTCCTTCTGTGTACATCCCATGTCTTGCACTTCTCAACTCTCTCAAATATCAACGATCAAGGATGATGGACTCAAACACATGAAGGACGACAGTCTGTAATGGCGCACAGAATTTATCGAAACAGCATCAGTGAAAATTTCAACAGGCTACTCTCGGATATAAATGTAGCTACTGCGACATAGCAAGGCAAGCTTATCGTGGGCACTGTCACTTATTGCAATTGAAACAAAGAAGCTCTTTATCTTAATCCAGAGGGTCTCCGGTAAGGCAGCAATCCAAAATACACGTACAAACAATTTTCAAATTTTTACAATGATTGCAGGCGTAAACAACATGAAACGTTTTGAGTTCTGATGCGCTGGAAACGTGAGTAAAATAGATTTGAAGGAGGAATTAATGGGTTGGCCAAAATAAGAAAAAATGACTTATTTCAATAGCACCGATAATGACATCGGAGACTGTTGTGCGGTATTACAATGCTTTGGTGTGGTGGCCGTGTGAGCATGAGCCTTTGATTGTGGGAAACACCGTTATCGAGGATTGATGAAAGCTAGAACTGGCCTTTTCGACAACTCGAAGTAGTACTAAGAAAGCTGTGAGCCGTATATCACCATGAGCCTTCTCTCTTCGCAAACACTCCAACTGACGCGTAAGCGGTAAATCCCAAATGAGACAGGTAACCGTCACCCCAATTCCAAATTTCCAAAATGGTTTGACCTAACGATAGAAGAAAAGGTGAGAAAACAACTATTTTTCTGCTGGCTGAAACCATAATATATGAAAGTCTTCACAATAATCGCTGATAATTCATTTGTTGATAGATTATGTTGATCTCCCTTAGGCGCAGAGACAAAACAGCACTGTATCCAGAATGGTACTTGAGGTTATCACCATGCTTATCTTCTGATTTTACCGTGGCACATTCATATCAGTCTCTGAAGATGGATATGTCATTTCAGTGGTCCTTCTTTTCAAGTACGCTCATATCATCTCGTGTGTAAGGAATTGTTGAGCGCCTGATATTGACTACATCACGCTCAAGTTTTTAATGAACCTACTGCACATGCGGAGCTGCAGCATTCCGGTTTTACTGATCAGCGTTTTTATTAGATCTTTATTAGAAAATCCCATGGTGAACAACTTCTTTCCGGACAAGGATAAACGAGCAAGTTCGTGAAAATGCAGCAACATTAAGGATATTGAATTTCTTCGAATTCTTTAACCACTTTTCGATTTTACGATCCTTTTAGCGTTAATATGTTTGATGGAAGATTAGGTACAAATTAAGCCGCCTATGCTGATGATAACGATTATTCTAAGGAAATTGAGGCCAACTGGATGTGTGACGTTTAACAACGATGACAGATATCTAAAATTGCTCGCAACCGGGTCCCACCAACTGTGAAATAGGCTGACAAACTAATCTTTTTGACAGAATATTGTTATGGAGTCACAAATCACTGGTTGGTCTTATATCCAGTTTGCTAACGGACAAAGCATACTGAACAAACTATATTTGGCTGAAGTCAGAACATAAAAAATAGAAGTGCATAGAAAGAGCGATGATCAAGAAAAAGTTACAGGGATGGGATGGCAGGTGGTTGGAGGTTTTCGTTCATTCAAAAATGGCATGTCATAAGCATTAGTTTAATTTCTATTACTGTAGGCGGCACTAATGAACACGAAACAATCACTAAAGAGCAGAATAAGCATAGGATAACACTGAGACATAGAAAGTATTCTTTAGAGATTGGTCTTTGCACGTTAAGTCTTTCTTCATAAGTAGATGAAATCGAAGGTTACCCCAGCTAACAAAAAGTTATACAGTGTCATCGTAAACTCGCACAAATCTCAATCTCTTCATAAGCTAGTAGTTAAATATTTTCCAAAGTTACCTAGAACAAGAAGAGACATGGAACAGATGACCACTAACTGGAATACAATGTGAACGTGGCAGAGGCCATTCAGTCCTGTTGCCTTCTAAATTGTGACCGTTAATAAATTGGAGCAACACGATACAATTTCCTCAAAAAGGAGTTCCAGACACCATCAGAGTCTTGTGACTGTTTTCTTCGTTGAGCTATCAGACTACGCAGTCATTAAGTAAGCTGATTCTCAACATTAGTATAAATTTATACCTGATAATTATTTCTGAGCCACGCATGTCATGTGGCCTGCTAGAATGGGCTGACTTACAGAGCCTGATACATGTGTTCCGACCTTGCGGTCTCGTCAGTCGGCAGTTACCCTTTTTCGTCTTTTGCCAGTCCTGTGTGGGTGCTCCATCCCCTCATTAGGAATTAGCGTCGACGAACATTTTACATTCTATGTCCAGTCAAATTATCACCGAACACAGAGTGTTGTACACTCGATTGCTCTCGGCTAGTATATTCAATACATCATATTTTTCGTTTCGAGTGTTTTCTTAGAACCACAGCTCAAATTTCAATATGCCTGATAATAATATTATTATGACAATTAACATGTCACTGATATGCGTGGCTCAAAAATGATTATCAGGCATATTGGAATTTGAAATCATCAGGCATATTGAGATTTGAGCTGTGGTTTCAAGAAAACACTCGAAACGAAAGATATAAATTAATCATTTGATGAGACTGTTTGGGAGAAATCAGAAGATAGTGTTTAGGTGTAGCTGCCGCCCCGGCTACATACTAGCTGATGACGGTCGTTCGTGCGATGAGGAGCTCACTGGCTGTCAAGTAGCAAATGGTGGTTGTCAACATGACTGCTACGAACAGCCGGGTGGTCACCATGTGTGCAAGTGCAGGGATGGTTACGATCTTGCTGCAGATGGAACGAGTTGTTTTGGTTAGTGATGCTGATCGCAATTCAAACTAGTTGTTTTGGTTAGTGATGCTGATCGCAATTCAAACTAATCTGAGAAGCTATCATTTTATCCCCACAAGTCAGTCAAGTCGAATAAAATCGTAAATCCTGCTTATTTTCCAGAAGCAAAATTGATTATTGTTTGTTAGTAACAGGGAGAAAGGCGGAGTACCTTAGTTTCATTATCCGATGAAAAAGAATCGCATAGCTTCCATGGAAGTGAATATGGAGCACCTCAATCCTGGAGTTTGTCGGCTTCTTCTAAAGTTGATCATTCACCAAAAAACTTTTCCTCGTAAATTTTCAAACCCAGACCATTTTTATGTACCTGTGAATCCATTATACAGATCTGAAACATTTTGGGGATGTCAAAGCAAGTAGTCGGTTAAATTTACAGTGGCATAAAGGTTTATTTTCTCAACTTTTTTTCTGGGATTTCAGTATTGTTTCTATGGAGCTTCACTTCTCAGTAGCACAAAATTTGGAAGAGCTGACGAATGCACGTGCTAATTCACCCGAAGATACGAGCAATGCTCATGTAGCACGCATCTGTTGTGAGGCATTTGAAGAATAAAATTTATCTAATAGCAAGTCTGATTCAGAAATATCAAATGTCGCTCAACCTCATTCATCGTCGTTCCTTTCCGATGCGTACGAAGACACAGCTTGTCTTTACAATCAGGGCTTATGTCATCGACTCTGTATGGATTATCGATCAAACGAAATTCACTGCTACTGCAATGCCGGTTTTCTTCTCAACGAAGTCGATCGGCATTCGTGCCAGGGTTAGCGTAGCGCGGGTTTGCCGTCAATGATGTGCCAATTTCGTAGCTAATCACCTCACAGTAGATTTAGAACGAACACGAACACCGCACTTAGAATCAACTGTAGTGTTTTCACATATTCTGTTTTTGATGGGTCATTTCATTAGTTATTAGTGAGAGTTAATTCGACGTAAAATGCACACGCACCGATAAGCGATAAAATCACAGAACGGGCAGTGTTGTACACTCGATTGTCTTGTCCGGTACCGTCAAATATATCGTACCTCCCGTTGTGTGTGCCTTCAGACCACGCACAAATTTCAATATCCCTGACAGATATTTTTGAGCCTCTGGTCTGAAGAAACACACGAAACAAAAGGTATGATATACTTAGCGATATCAGTCACAAGCAATCGAGTGTGCAACGCTGCCCGTTCGGTAAGTTTATCATTTATCGTCGCGTATAAAACGTTATTGTCTACTCCTATATGTAAGGAGTAGACAAGCGAGGAACTAACTGAACGAAAAACACCGTGTACTGACGAGACCTCAAGGCCAAAACACGTGTATTGCACTGTACAAGTTCCCATAACAGACCACATGCATGGCTCAAAAATAACTACCAAGCATATTGAAGTTTGAGCGTGGCGTCAGGAAACACTTGAAACGAAACAAATGACTATAGTTCCGAAATTGATATCATAAGCTAAATTAGAAGTATTGTTTGATAGAGTAGGGAAGCCCGCTAACCAACGAAAAGGAGAAAAATTACAACTCCTGAGCCGCATTGTCATGCTAAACGAACAACCAATATTTGGTAGTCATTCTCGAATTTCAAACATCACAGCTATAGCTAGCCATGTTCTATTATGTTACGTCATGGATGATGCTTGCGTAGTAGTAGAATATGCACATTTTCTTAAATGAACTTTCAACACAACCTAAGTTTATGAGAATTTTGTTAATACAATCAATGAACATATTTTTCCTAACAATAAAATGTACTATTTCTAGATATAAATGAGTGCTCCGTCGCAAATGGTGGCTGTTCGCAGCTTTGCGTTAATCTTCCTGGTTCTTACGAATGCCAGTGCAAGTCTGGATATATCATGACGTATGATCGAAAGACTTGCGAAGGTGCAGTGCCTTAGAAATTCTTTGGTCATTAAGCTCTTATAAATCTCTAATTATTTATCGATCGTCTCTATATACTCCACGATTTGAGGTATTACCACATTCATTACTAGACTAGCCATTCTTCTCAAAGAGAAGAACATTCCCCAAATTACTTGTGACAATTTTTTTGTCACTGAGGATGTCACACAGAAGGTGGAATGACATCTGAAAATCAGGATTGATATAAGTACTTAGAGAGCATGTGGCAGAGTGGTTAGAGGTGCTCTGCGTCGCACATAAGGTCAATGGTTCGATCTCGCCCTCATGGCTCACCAAATCATCCATACGTCCGGGGTCGGCAAAGTGATACCACACAGGTTTTAGACTTGTTTAGAACATCAAAGAGCACTGACTCGAAACAACGGGAGGTCACCGCGAGTTATTGTAAAGGTTAGATATGCATTCAATCACTTTAAACAAAGTTAAAAATTGAAGGCGAATACATGGCGCATTTCTCAGGGACTGATCAACTCCAACAGCTTTATTCTTATGTCCTTTATCCTTTTGCTATGGATATCTATATTCGGAGCTATCCTTTAGAACCTGATAAATCCTTGTGGACTGCTTTACTTCATAGAAATTCTAATGAAAGGTGGAATATGGTAAGACTCTGAGCAATGAAGCAAGCTGAGCGAAAACTGGCATACCTTATTCACTCACTGGAGAGCTGCACTTTTTGATCATTTCAAATACACAACATTTAAGCAAAACTCTACCCCTGCCTTCATCCCAAAAGCCTTCTGTACTTTTATGAATCTCTTTACTGAAAAATATCTCATTGGTGGAATCTCCCAAAGATGTAGATATGTGCCTTCATGTCACACATTATTACAGCCGTTGACCTATAGAATGTCCAACTGAATACCCCAAAGTTATCTCAGAACAAATGAATTGCTCGATTAGTCTGAAGATATTCAAGGCAAACTTGTCTAACAGGATACTCCTGAAAAATTGAGATCGTTCAGACATCAATGAATGTTTGTCGAATAATGGTGGATGCCATCATGCATGCACCAACACTGAAGGCAGCTTTGAGTGCTCATGTGAGGACGGCTATCGTCTCTCTGAGGACGGTCGCTCGTGCTATGGTTTGTTTTTTTACATTTGTAATGATGTCCTTTTTTTATCCACCAAGTTAAAAATCTCCACTTCATTTATAACGAATAGTTTCGAGAGCAAATATGACATACTGCTTTTTATCCGATCTTAGGAGTGTATATTTCTTGTCTCCAAATAAAGAATAAAATGCGATATGCGTATCTATTCATCTACGTAGCTCTAATTTTTGAAAAAAACTCGATCGGTTTTTTGACGTTTTCCTGTATTCTTAACGTGAATCTTTCCTGAATCGCCTAAGCTACTTATTGAGACCATAATTATTATCTGAAAAACATCTTAACAGAACTTCAATGGAAACAATGAAAGCATCAACTCGTGCCACTTGGTAAACTGGGGGAAAAACCTATATTTTTTGACATTTGCAAATCAAACTGTTATAAGAATAGGATTGAGATTAGCAAGAAACCTGAACAGACTATGCAAACAGTTACAGACGTGAATGAATGCCTTGTGAATAATGGTGGATGTAGCCAGCTGTGTCGTAACGAAGAAGGTGGTCGACGTTGTGAGTGTTTTGGTGGATATGTATTGGCCAAGGATGGAAAGTCATGTATAGGTAAGTGTTGACTTTTACTGAACACCTTATCATGTTCAATGGCAAAAGTTAGATTATCTGCCCCAACGAATCGGAATAGGACCCTAAGGCAGGTAAATTCGAGACAAAATCTGGTCTAGTCCGCATAAAATCGAATCGCAATCTTTTACAGTCAGTATCTCGCTACAAGTGTTATACTCGGTATTACTCTTGCTCTAGCATAATTCTTATTCTTTGCAATACTTTGAATCTTTTGTCGACTTAGGCTGTTTAAGAGATTTATGTCTACCAAAAAATTAAGTCATCTAACGTGGGGCACATTAAGAACTGCGATTCGGACACATCCCACATACTATTATTCCAGTCAATCAGAGATATTTCTGTTAGCGACATGTTCGTCACAGTTCCATTATTTACGCTAGTCAATTGTAACCCATAGGAACCCACGCCTAGACTTTTCTGCCTGACAAATCTTCTTGACATTTGATTTCCGCGCACTCGCTGTGAGTAGATGTCCATTCGCGCCGGTCAGTAGTCGACACATATGTGAGTAGGATTCTGCTCATACCGTGCCCTAGGTGTTAAACATCAACGCAAGAACTCCTTTTGCCATTTAGTGATTATAATAAAATCTT
Organism: Parelaphostrongylus tenuis; assembly: GCA_019055375.1. NCBI lineage: Eukaryota > Metazoa > Nematoda > Chromadorea > Rhabditida > Metastrongylidae > Parelaphostrongylus > Parelaphostrongylus tenuis. The sequence continues at coordinate 100,770 of JAHQIW010000660.1, read as the reverse complement.
CATGCCTCATTTTATAATGAAAAAAAGTCAAATTTTCGATTCAAGTATACATATATGCTCCATTTAGCGGCTCTTTCTGCCTCCATACCTCTTGTGGCATCGCGTAAGTGAGCATTACGAGCATTACTTACATAGCTCATTATGCATTGTGTGATAGCTTCAAAGCTTGAGATCTTTAGCTCGTTTTTGTTAGCACTAGTAGCTTTTCGCTATTGTCATGCTTGAACTGTTCAAAATTGCATGGACTTGGAAAAGAAGCATGCTGCATATTCAAACATTCAAATGCTAGAGGTTTTTATATTCTGCCGTATCTAACCTCTTCACGGCAGCATGCATCTCTCTAGACACACGATTATCTATAGGCCTTTTTCGCTGGATAGAGCTATTTGCCAAGAATTTTGGAAAATACTTGAAAGCTTTGATTTCGGCTATTCAATTACTGTGCTTGTTTTCTGAAATAACTTCCTCAGTGCGTTGTAATAACTGAAACAAGATCACGTTCCACACGCGACGCGCATTCTTTACTCGGCCACAATCTGTGGATCACTTTTCATGAGAAGTTCGGCGATCATGTGATAGCAAATATCCTAATGCTTTACAAATGGGTTTGGTTTTTATAAAGTTTTATGTATAGCGCTGTAAGAGCGGGAAGAAGATTGCGTTTCACCGTTAGAGGTTTCACACAACAGTTATATACAGTTCAGAGCATATGAACTTGTAGAGTAAATCATGGAGTGAGGAACACCACAAGCTTATAAATTCTTTGAAGTGGAGGTCCAGTCTGGGTTAATGAATCCCTCCTGTTTTTATTGCGCTTTATCATCACCGATGGTGCATATGTTCTGACTAATCTCAACGAAATAGCTACTTTCATGCTAGAAAGAAAAGCATTTTGAAGGAACTGATGGCATTATTGTGAAGACTTGTAACGATCGATATTTGATATTTCGTTTGCGCTTACTAATTAGGTAGTTTCAAAAGACTGCTTAAAAGAAGTATTCAATGATAACTATTGAAAAAAATATTAGGGCGTGATCTTAGTTTTGAACTGTCTTTACAAAACGGGAGTTTCTATTGGCTAGCCTAACTTTGCCTTCGACGTTATGCTAACACTGTTGTGATTGATCAGACCTGTTCGCTTCCGCTTAGATATGTGTGGTTGTGTCGTGCTTTCAGACGTTATAACTCATCGCAAGCAATTTGATGACAGCATTGATATCGACAGTAACTCGCTCGACCTTCTCATCGACAGTATCGAGAAATACCCGGGTGACAGTGGAAAACGTCCCCCTTCTGTCTATAGTTTCTCCTTCAATCGGTTTCACAAAGGTAGAACATGCAATCAGTTTACGTATGTATTGTTTATCATAACAGGCACTTTAGTGTGCTACAAGATATTATTCAGAGGTCCAGCTACATCGGACATGATCTAACGAGCAATAGGTTCGTTAGAAGCAGGAGAGCTTGTGTTGAAAGCTGAAAAAGGTAGTCCGGATAATTTTCTGGACTTTTGGAATAGTTTCGGGTAGTAGTATTTGTGTGTTGTGATTAGCCAGTGTGGCTTAGCTTGTGCATTTATCAATCACAATAACTTTGATTACACTTATTCTCTCACTTAGTAGCAACCATTTTACAAAGTCTTCTTTCTTAGCGTGTAAAAGCGGAGAATTTGGCCCACACTGTCAGTACACTTGCGATGACTGCGCAAATGGAGGTGAGTTCCTTTTTAGAAATTAAGGCGATAAGTACGAGAGTGTCGTGAAAATGAGTAGCTGATGATTATAGATTTATCCAGTGATGCAGAGTGATGTGCAAGACGTTTGCCTCAAGCAGGACTTGAACCTACACCTTAGTGCAACGTTAGAGCACACGCTCCCGTTGCACTGAGGTGTGGGTTCAAGTCCTGCCTGAGGCAAACGTCTTGCACATCACTCTGCATCACAGAATATATCTATGTGATCTTATCACCGCTAAGGCAGTTAAATGAAAATAATTATATCTGATAATTATTTATTCATGTTATCAAAGAATTACCCTTTCTGTCGACATCAAAGCAGTAACTATAGATGGGAATTGCATAACAGGTTCTTGAGGGAAGCATCCTTCAGCTTGAGACTACAAAAAAAAGAAGCAAAAAACAGATTTGAAGCCACATTGTATACAAGCACATCAGATGGTGTTCACACCAACGATTCTACAACGTTCTTCGTACCAGCCTAATCCTAACTCAGCCAGTACGAAATCCTACTAGAGATATGCTCTCGCAGACACTCTGAATAGTTGGCGAACGCCGCAAAGTCCACTCGGCTATTCGTTAATCATTCAGCCATGTGCTCGCAAGACAACTCTAGCTGCGAGTGTCCACCGGGATTTACTGGTGTTACGTGTGACGATCTATGTCCCGACGGAACATGGGGAGCTGGATGCAATCAAGTATGAAAGCTTGGGTTCACATGATTCTCTAATAATATCAGAACATATACAATGATTTTTAGTGAAGTGTTCTAGATCTGCGCGTGCAATGGAAAAGTTTGCGATCCGGTTACAGGGAATTGCATATGTGATTCACCAGATGGCTGTCCACAGGGACCATGTCCTCCAGGTATTCGTTTCCCGCATCAGTTTTGACTTAGATTACTTGATAGGCTGCGCAGATATTAGAACGAAGGTTGTAACAAAACTCAAGCATTTGAAGAAGCTTTTGACTTAACAGATGAGAAAGATGGCAGCTTACTTCCTTACTCGATCACCACAGTATGCCATACGTTTTGAAAAGAAAGGCGCGCAACGACAAATTTTGTTAAGAAAAGCCAAGCGAAATACTCATAGTGTATGTTTCTTACCAACTGAACCAACACAACGAAAACCCTTCTTTATGAACGGATGTTCTATCTTTGGAAAGATTGCACCATCGCATATCATGATGAAAGCAATCCTCACGATTTGAAAGATTTACGTGTGATGAAACAACTGCGAAAGGATTTTTTCATTGAAGTGTCAACATGAGTTCGATAAACATTCACGGAAAGAGATAAATACGCTTCAATAACTTAATCTGGAATTCAGGTCTGTCAGTAATTATAAGGTTTGGGAAGTGTTTGATTATATCCTTTTCTATCTATTGTGCTGGTACCAACGCATAATTTTCGATTGCCTATGTGTCATCTATGATCTAAGCTCCTTTGCCGTATGAGTGTTTGAATTTCGCCATAACCAGTCGTCGCATTGAGATATGATCAAATTTTCGGTGTTCACAACTAAGGCCTAACTTATGCAGTAGGAAAAAATTTTGCAAAATGTAGCGCACTCATCGCTGAGCCATACGAAGAATGAAGTCCCTCCTAAGCATGGGCACCACTCTGTTGCGACCTTAAGAGCATTAATGTCACTTATCCGAGTGTTGCAGCTTGCTGTTTCAATCAAAACTGTCTCATAACTGCTTTTTTAGTATTGATTATTGTTAATAATTCCATAAATATGTGTGAAGGTGAACGCGTTTTCAGAATCTACCCATGCACTTTTAGGATTTTACGGTCCAATGTGTGAGCTGAAATGCCGGATGAAATGCCCTGACGATCGCTGTGATCCTGTGTTCGGATACTGTGCTTGTGATGAAGGGTACTATGGCGAAAATTGTGACAAGTAATTGCGATTTGTGCTTTTTTTAAAGTAAATCACTTGTACAGTTGCATAATATTATGCCTATCACGGAAAAGCAGATAGTAGAATGGTATTAAGGACAATTTCAGAGAAAACAGTATTTGTTCGACCCAGCCTCGAACTCACCAATCTTTTCATCCTTTTGGGGTTAGAGAATTGGTTCCAGACTTGTCTGAAAAATTTTGCTCTCTCTAGTCCATGTCGGAGCGCATCAGCCCGGCTATCTCAGGATTCCAAGAGGGAATCGATTCAACTAGGATTTGACGATAATGATGACAAAAGAAAATTTTCAGACAGGGGTCGAAACAGCACGCGAAGTACGAAAGAACGATCTTCACTTATTCCATGCAAAAACATAAAAAACATATAATGAATTCGACAATAACTTTCATTCAGTTGCTTTCTTAGCAATGGATATGATGTTATAACTACATATTCAATAATGTTGAGTGTTTTCCAGTCTTTCAACCATGGGCCAGAACCTACGTTTTTCATGTTTTCATAGTGTGTGACAACACATCGGTAACCTACTTCCATTGAAATGGTCAAACATGCGACTCTGAGGGAAGGGAAGTCGCCGAAAAATTAGCCCCCAATTTTGAAGAGAGAAATATGAATTTCGTGCAGGTTTTGCTTCAAAATAACCCGCAAAATAACCAGAGACCTTTGTGGACGATGAATGCGTGAAAAGAATCGAATGAAAGTGCTGCAATTAGCAGCGAAAGACGGGACGTGTGAAAATACTTATTACACGAAGTACTCTAGCGTATATACACGTGTCCTGCGTTTCACATTTGGTTGGAGCTTACTATCTTTGCTATAATCGTTATACGTTTGTATACTGGAGCATGTAAATCACTATAATTCCGATTTTTCAGGCCTTGTCCTAGTTTCGTGTTTGGCAAGAACTGCAGACATACATGTAAGTGTTCTCGCGAAAACAGCGAAGGTTGTGATAGTAAGGTATGGTACATTTTGGTGGATCGTGAGATTTTTTTTCCATGCTTCTCCAGTTCTTCTTAAACTACGTTCTCAGTTGTTTTGCGACATTAGTGAGACTTGTTGTCAATTCCTCTACTTCTCGTGTTTGGACCTTTTTCTCACAATTTACTTCTTGGTGCAACTTTCATAACCTGTTTACTTCTGCGACTCACAGTGAGGTGACTAGCTTGCAAGGGCTTTCACTGCCAGCATGGGTACGGCTCCACCCCTTCCCTCCTCTTCGGCTCTAACCTCAGCGTGACAATCGCTGTCTGTTTCACTCCTCTCTGCCACTCGGCACCCGTCCATCGGGAAGAAGGTTGCTGGTTCAATCCCCTACCGCAACACTTAGCTGTAGTTTTTTGGTATTATCTTTTCATTTTCATTAGAATATGCATTTAAGCATATGGAGCAGCATATGGAGCATATGCATTCAAGCATTCAAGCAACATATTCAACACTGGCGCACCAAATCACATCATATCTCGTATAGTAACTCCGTAACACAAACGATCAAAGTATATAGTTTATTAATCACCATTTGTTATGTTGTATATAAACATATTATGCTGTTAAAAGTTGCAGATTGTTGAACAAATGGTGATAATTAAAGTACATACATTGATTGCTTGTGTTACGGTGTTACTAAGTGAGATATGGGGAGATGGGGTGGCAAAGAAATTCGAGCATATCGTAGTGAAGAAAGGTAACATCACAAAGCTACAATGAAGTGTTGTGGTCGGGGATTGACCCAGCAACCTCCTTCGAGATGAACGAGTGCCAAGTGGCAGAGAAGGGTGAGACAGACAGTGATTGGTACACTGAGTTTGGACTCGCAGAAGGAGAGGGAGGGAAGGGGAGAATGTGAAGCGATTCCCAGGTTGGCGGTGAGAGCCCTTGCTGTTTCGACACTCCAGTTCGGGTCTGCGGAAATCGACAGATTAAAATCAAATTTTTATGACCGTGTCTTCACAGTGATTCTACGATACGCAATGCTTGTTTTCCTCATTGTTCTTCACCTGACCACTTATTGAACGTTTCACTTTAAATTGATCCTCAAGGCGATTTCTTTATCCACGTTCTAGTGGCTTACGTTTTCAGTTTATTTTAACCCTATTTGATCTGTCTCTACAGTGTGGGTTCTTTTTGACTGTGCGGATCTCAGTTATTCTATGGCTGAGCCTGTCCCCTTGCAATCTCGGGGATAGCCTAGCTGTGGCATTCCATGATGCATTCTTGTAGGCTGCCGGAGAGAAGTGGGGGTGGAGCTTTGTTCCACATGCGCCGTCTCCGGCAGTCCAGAAGAACGTCTTATGGAACGCCACAGGCAGGTTATCCTCGAGAATGCAGAGAGGCATGCTCGTCCAATGTTCTATGTCATACGAGAAGAAGACCAATAACGAATCGAATGCTAGAAGTACTGGGATCCGCATAATAAAAAAAATTGTGATAACGGGTCTTGTAAGTGCTAATGTTAGAAAATTCGACAAAAATTTTGTTCACGACAAAACCTCTGAACTTCTCAAATTATGGTGGTCAACAAAATTTGCAAATGAAATTTTGCATCAGGCATATTCTGAATATGCTTCCAAGCACTAAAGACTAATTTCATCTCTTCTATCGACTGCTTTTTATTGACCCGCTCAAAATAGTATAATCTGATAAGAATATGCATGTTTTGGGCTGGTAGGTCTTGTGGTATACAGAACCTGATATAATAATCAACTAATTTCATCTATAAATCTGACAAATACTCAAGCATTCCATCCATCGAACAGTTGTTAAAAACGGCACGTTGTGAATACGCTGAAAATGCTGAAAAATTATTTTTTTATCACTTTCAGACCGGAAAATGCATCTGTCGGCTGGATTTTATGGTCCACTCTGTAAGCGACAATGTCCGATCGGGTTTTATGGTCCGAGTTGTGCCAAAAAATGTCAGTGTGCCGACGGGTTGCATTGTGACGCCGTGTCCGGTGACTGCGCTAAGAAATGTCCTGCTGGATATACTGGAGAATTGTGTGATCAAGGTACTGAATGACACCTAAATTAATCGTTAACCTACTAGTGGATTGAGTCTACACTTACTATCATGAGTAGAATTATTGGAATTATTTGAACTATACACTCAATATTTGAGACTGATCTACGATTGAGTGATTGAAATTTTGCAGTGCTTCAGGAAGCGTTGATATATATATATATATACAGAGAGAGAGGGATATATATATATATATATATATATATATAGAGAGAGAGAGAGAGAGAGAGAGAGAGAGAGAGAGAGAGAAAGAGAGGGCTATGAGCAGAAAGACAGACTTTTCTGACTAGATGGACTTTTTATTTACATCACTATGAATCTCAAGATCGTCCCGACATAAGAGTTTTGAATAGATTACTTTACTTTAACTGACACTTCGACCGCTTCTGCTTTTAGTGTGGAGGTAGCTATAATGAGTCTTCCTTTGGTTTATTCGGCTACTCAAGTATCTCAATAATTTTATGCATTATACCTTTTTCGATTAAAAAAACATGAAATCTTGTATCAATTTTTACGGCTGCAATAATTGTTTTGAAACAAGTAATCCAACACTTCGGTATCACAGGCTAAGTAGATGGGAAAAAGTTTGTGCACTAAACGTATACGATTTATGTCTATTCGTTCGTATCGTAACTACAAAGATACTAGTTGCCAAGTAAATTCAAAGGAAGAGGAAAAAGAATAGCTTCCTTCCATCACAACAGTTTTCAACAATCAGCTGAGTCACTTGCAAACTAAGACCAGTTGGTTCGTAGCATTATTTTTGACTCCGTACAAAATAGCCTTTTAGAATTTGCCTGAACCACCGGGATCTGGACTACATGGGTTCAATTACTCATTTATCTCCTTTTTTACAATATTCAGAGAAAATTATGACGAAGGACATCACTTTCTTCTCAAGTAATGTGGAACGAAGGCGCAAAATTTTTATAAATTACTCGTTTTTCTATGCACAGGATTCAGTAGTGCAAAGTGGCTTTTTTTGGAACAGCAGTCATGATCCGAACACAGCGTACACACTCTAACTTGCGAATTTCTCGAAACGTTTTGAATGAACTTTGAACTTCCTAAAACAAGCAATAATCCACTTAGCTTATCGGTTATATTAATGCTGTCTATTGGAACTAGTTATTATATGATCAAATGAAATTCTTATTTAACCTCTTTTAGCGGTGGTATAATGTTATAAATATACCCCGTAATGTAGAGTGATGTGCAAAACCTTCGCATCAGGTGGGACTCGAGCCCTCATCTTGCTTCATCCGGGAATGCGTGCTCTAATCTGTTGCACTACTGGCGCCCATTTTGCACACTACTCTTTCTACGCTACAATACATCCATCTGTCAGCCGCCAACCGTCAAAGGTTTTTCCAGGGTAGTCGGAATCATCATTAGACCCAGTCACGCTGACAGATATTAGATACTAGAGATCAAATGGAATTTTTTTTAGTTAACCATTTTTAGCGATGGCATGATGTTATAGATATACGCAGTGATGTAGAGTGATGTGGAAAGTGAGATGTGGGTTCGAGTCCCATCTGACGCGAAAGTTTTACACATCACTCTATATCACTGGGTATTACATAATCGTTGCCTTGTTCTCAAATCTGTTGGAATTATGAGAATATCTGTTTTAGCCTTCAGTTCAATATGACCTTTCAAATCTCAGAAGAGGAAGTGTTTCGAAAAAATTGTTTTTACCTGGTAAATGCTACATAGTGAAGCGAAGGCTGTTGAAGAACGCACTAATGAATTGGAACTATTGTTTACGCAAAAAATCGCTCTCGACTATCGTTATATTACATTGTATTTTTCGACTTCAAATCTGCCCCATCAGAAAAAATTGGAAATTGTCTGCCGTAACGTTTTTTATCCATTCTACAAAGATGTGTTCTGCACAGAGCGTGTCACTGTGTGCATCCTAGCGTAGATGAAGAATTCTGCACCGAGGAAATTTTTACGATTGTGTTTCTTCTCACTGATTATTAGTCATATATCACATGTGTAAAGTTGTAGTAATGATCTCAGTCATGTCTGCACCTAATCAGAGATTTTTGACAAAATATGCCGACACCGTAATAGATGATACTGAACATCATTTTCGTTGTGCTCATGATGACGAGATGAACCCGTTCGCGTATAGTTCGAGTCCCACTACACCTCTTGTGTTCTGGTTGATTCGTAGCTGATTTCAGTCAGTGTACTGCACATAGTGTTGTTACAGTGTGTCCGCCTGGAACTTACGGGTACGACTGCGAGCAACGTTGCAGTTGTCTCGAGCCAGGCCAGCCGAAAGCATGTCATCATGTCACCGGCACCTGTTCATGCCTTCCTGGACTCACTGGAGTGATGTGTGACACACGTAAGTGCACCAATTACATCAATAAGTGATGTCGTTGTCTGCAAAATATAACATATAATCTATAAGAGTAGAACTGCTCTTTCTTGGGCACAATTTGCTGATCAATTCTAAATTTTGTGGTTTTCTTCTTCTAAAAAAAGCCTTTTGAATCCTGATTCTGGTGAAAAATTCATGATTAAGAAATTCAGCGTGTCCCGCTGGTTTATATGGCCCAAATTGTGTGTACGAGTGCGCATGTCAAAATGGAGCGGAATGTAACGCCAGAGATGGTTCCTGTATTTGTGCTCCTGGTTACTACGGAGCAAGTTGTAGCGAAGGTTGGTCGATTTGGGCTTTTCGTTCAGTGTTTTCGTCTTCTTCGAAAAATCGATAACAGAGATCCACGTATGATGAAAGATTGTGAGCCATGTGAAAATCATACAACACATTGGCTATGACATGTGTTATATGTGATTCATCTGTCGACGAAAGTGACTATATAGTTCATCTTCAAGAAATTATATTTCTTCTCACAGAGAACATGTCGAACTTAAATAGAAATTTTTAAATTGTTTCTTTTCTAAGAAATGGCTTCCTTGCTCTACCGACACGATATTCCTCTACTCTGTTCTCTTAAAATATATTTTTTCCTCTTTTTTTCCCATCAGTTCTTATATCTCGAACAGTGAAATGAATTTACAAGTGAAATTTTGCGCAAAAGGCACGATTATGCATCAAAATCTACGACGTCTCTTTTAGTTATGAGGATCTAAGTTCTCGAAAAAAAAACTGAACAAGTTAAAAGAATCAAAGTTTTTCAGGACTTATTTCTACTATTGCGGTGATAGAGCAAAGCCTTTTATGCAATTATATGTAGTTCTCGTTTCGCCATTTTTGTTAGTTAACAAAATTAATGCGTTAGCCGACAACGATTACTCGTCGTCACCAATTTTATTTCAACAGAATGATGATCTTTCGAGTTCCCGTCATAACATGTAGCGCGAAGAGCGCGTACAGGTTTGCACAACTCAAGCGCTAGCTGGAAAATTGTTCCCCTAAAGTGTTGCATCTAATATTTCATTTTTCAAGAAACATTTTCCCTTTTCTTTCTTTCACTTGATCTCTCATCACACTTACTGTCCGAATCCCAGAACTTGCATAATGCGATTCTTCTCCTCTCATTCACTGCTTTCAAGGTCTTCAAACATCGCACATGTTTTTTCGACTACTGCTTAGAACTTGGTTTTTTCCATTAATGGCGTAGGATGCTGGTCGAGTCAAATCTCGTTGCAATACTGAGAAAAGATATTGAACCCGCACTTAGCTTTCTGATAAACTGTATCGCTAACCACTACGCTATCTTTTCTCCGTCCCGGGACAGTATGAAAACATAAAGTTACACTCGTAGAATGTAGGCTGATCAAAAGACGTAAGCCCATTGTGTTTGCTCTGCAGAAAATCGCGGTATACGAAACAAAAGAACAACAACAACGAAAAGCTTATAATTGCTATGAGTATCAGCAATGAATTTAGACACCTATATAGTATGATTTTAGTTTGCCCAGCTGGGCGATATGGCAAGGATTGTATGAAACTGTGTGACTGCCAAAATGGTGGTATCTGCAGTCCGGTGGATGGAAAATGCGAGTGCCAACCGGGTTGGATGGGTGAGAGCTGTGAGAAGTCATGTGAGCAAGGGCGTTACGGAAAGGTTTAGTTCACATTAGTTATACTCGGGGAAACATGGGTTGCTTTAGTCTCTTTTTCAAATGTTTTGACAGGAGCTGTTCAGTAAAAACAGTTCTTTATGGAGCTACTTACAGGACTGCTTGCAAAATTGTGACTGTGCTGATGGAATGCATTGTGATCCCTTAGATGGCGAATGCATATGTCCTCCAGGAAAACGAGGTGCTAAATGCGACCAAGGTTAGTGCTTCTTATAGCTCCAGCGTCTTAAAGGTATCTGAATCGAGCATCTAGTTTAAAGAATTCTGAGGTGTGCGCACTTTCTTCCTGTCACTCCTTGAAACTATACAAGCAGTATTGTCATTTCACTAAGTTTGTCTCAACTCGCATATATGTTAAAAGTCAGGTAATCTAATTATCAACTAATTTTCCAAGTAAATTTAGACTGTGAGATTGGTCGGTTTGGTGCCGGATGTCGCGGTATTTGCACATGCGCCAACGGTGCTGCATGTGATGTTGTCTCTGGAGCGTGCACATGCACTCCAGGTTGGAGAGGGAAAAGGTTAGAATCTTGGCATACTCATTTTTGTGGTTGTGCTACTACTCGATACTCAAATACGTACGCAACCGTCCCAAAGAGTTTCATAAGTTCCAACAGATTATCCAATTATTTCATTTCCTCGTTATTGCCTTCCATAGTGTTGTCATGTTGAGCATGGTTATGTATGCACGTATTATTCTATATTCTAAAAATAGTTTATGGCGGCGAATATACCTGGCTGACGGGAGCTCTAAGAGACGGACATCACCACATACTACGTTTGTTCCAAAAGAAAATTGAATTTTGTTGCCGGTAAAGCCACTTTTCACCTAGACACCTTGTCGTGAAGAAGACAATTCCTAAAGGTTTAAACTGTGAAGTTTGGCGTAGTATCTTGGTTAACGTACGCCTAATGTCTCAGAGTACATTTTCCTAGCGATACGAGTAAATTCCTGAAATTCTGGACGTGGTTTAGGATTCAAATGCAGAACGGTCTATATGCCGTTGATTTCATAAGCGAGAGAGGAAAAAATGTCCATCAAATACGCAGCCCTTCACAGCGCTTTCTGTATTCAACGAACGCTCTAAAATAACATACAATGTGGCACCTTTACTAGTTACAGCGCTATATATTTCCCAGCTCATTGAGATCGTTGAACATGTTTATAGTCTTCCTAAACTCCTCCGAAAGTCAATTATTTTGTTGTAAAGCGGAACAATAATGAGAATCTAGCATTTGGTCATAATTTACCATAATTCGATGACACACACTCCAACGAGCAACGGATTTCATGAGGTGATGTGTCTTAAGAACCCCTTTTCGTACTGGGCATGGTTGACGAAAAAGGTGGTGAAGTTACGGCTATAGAGTACGCGGGTTTTTGTGAAAGGGAGCTCTGTCTTTTTGTCGAATGGTTTTTCATAATGGGAACAGCTAAGAAAATTTAGAAGGGTGTATTCCACAAAATCAGCAATTACCCTAGGTATATGCGATTATTCCGATCTAGCATATGCGACAGAATCTCTGTACAAGTCGCGTTAGCTCATCTCATTGAGCTTCATTTGAAATGATATCCACAATGCCATGATCTTCATTAAAGTTTGTAAAGTATATTTCGCGTAAACATTGGCAGCATTTCTGAAGATCTAATCCACCGTTTATTGAGAAAGATAACTATGTTGGAATTGAGCAAGATTCTTTTTATTTAACCGCTCCTGGCGGTGGTATGATGTTACAAATATAAACCTATTGATGTAGAGTGATGTGCAAAAACTTTCGCGTCAGGCGGGACTAGAGCCCGCACATCATACCACAGCTAGGAGCGGTTAAATGAAGAGAATCTTGCTTGATCTTCAATACCCAATACCTGTCAGCGTGACTGGGTTCAATGTTGAGACCGACTACCCGGGCCAGGCCGTTGACGGCTGGCGGCTGACAGGTAAGTGCGCTGTTACGTAGAAAGAGCGATGTGCAAAATGGGCTTCAGTAGTGTAACGGATAGAGCACGCATTCCAGGAAAGAGTGAGGTGCACGTTCTAGTCCCGCCTGACGCGAATGTTTTGCACATCACCCTACATCAATGGGTATGTTGGAATCCCTTCACCTATGTGAGAATCTCTCTATTCAATGTAATGCTATCAAGTGAATTGTAGCAAAATTTGCAAATGATTCTTAACTCTCAATGTGAACAGAGTCAACCGTTTTTTTTTTGTTCTTTTCTCAGTCGCAAGTGCAGCTTTGTCCATTTTCTTGGTCTCAGCTTTGAGTTCATAGCGAAAAATTTGCAGTAGTCCTTTTTTGCAAGGGTTTTAAGATCTGGAAGAGGAGATGTGGAGCACAAAAGATTGGAAAACTTTTCGCTATATAGTGATTACATGCTGTTCAATGCTGTTAGTCCATTTTTGACCCTTGTAAAGCCTAAGGAAACATGTAATTCACAAAGATCTGGAATAATTTTTTATTGAATAAACTCTTTGGGCTATTTGAGGTTAACCGTTGTGATAAGTTTGCAGTGATTTTATACATCTGATATTGATTTCAAACCATGCATAGTGGGTAGCAGTAGCACCGAGCTTCAATTTTTAATCTTTTCCGAAGCAACTCTCTTGATGATAGATGCGGTGTGCAGCCCCTACACTCAGAAAGAGACAGGTTTAGCTCATTTCTGGAGTATTTCGGCAAGCAACTGATACCTCGCAGTTGACTGTTTCTATCAATGATGTAGAAGAGATTTCCTATTCAAAACATGCTCATACCTTTATTTCGAGTCTTTCATTAAGACTACGCACAAACTTCAATATATCTCATAATTATTGTTTGTGCCAGCATGTCATGTGGTCTGGTAATGGTCTTTTACAGCCGATATACACGTATTTCGATTTTACAGTCTCGTCAGTCGGGCACAACCCTTCGTCTTTTAGTCTTTTTAACCAAAACTCTTGGGAGCTCTACTCTCCCTATAAAGGGATAAGTGACGACGAACGATTTACACTGTAACTCAAGTGAAATTATTATTCAAACCATCAACAGACCAAATGACATGTTGGCTCAAATAATATTTATGAGATGTATTGAAAACATGCTCAATTTCTTTGACCTATCCCCTTACTTCGTGGAGCATGACATGAGATCAATAACAAATAGGGACTGAATCTTATGAGCGCAGTGTTTGGATTTTTTCTGTGTTGTGGCACTGCAAGTAACCGTCTTTTGTTTGTGAAGATGTTGTTCAGTCATACATGAGTCATTGTTGGGTCCCAATTTCTAACTTGGGCTGGTAATAAGGGAGACCGTTTAAATTACTTTCAATTGCAAGTCTTTCCGGTATCACAGATGTTGGGAGCGTTCCAACTTTGATCTCGCTTCTTCTAGTTTGACGGTGAATCTTACCACCGTCTTAATTAAATAACTTTTTGCTGCTAGTTGTGTCACGCATCTGATTGTAGAATGAATATGGTACTCATCCTTTTCAAATTTGTGTACTGAAAACTGCTTGATACTAAGCGAACTGATAAGATTCTGCCTGAGTCCGTTTTATATGTTTTTGTGGACTTTTTATCTACTTAGGACATTCCCAGGTAAGTCGTGTCAGCGTTTCACAAGCCTTCACCCACCAAATTTTTCCGAGGATGGTTTGTCAAGGACAAGTTTGTCAGATCAAGACTATCTGTTCTGTGAAAATGGCAACTCCAATGCATGTTTTCCTATTCCATGGCTTTCCCGACTGAAAGGACTAACTTCTCATTTTGAGGAGTCCTATTGGCATGAAGAGTTTTTCGTTAACATCACATTTACACCATGGATCGCGATAATTCGGTGAAATGACCGGAGGTTTTCAAAAATTATGGCAAACCGCAGATGAACAGTTTTTTTGGAAGAGAAATATTCTACCATTTCACAGGAAATAAATACCAGCAGTTGTTGAATTTCATAACTAATTGTATTTTCCACCTAGTAAGTACGTAGTTTCCTTCACAAATATATCTTCTAATCATAACCAAGTCTCAGTCATTTTGACAATTATTAAATAATATTTTATATTTCAATGGTGATGCAATTATATTGTTAAAATACGATAATAACATTGATACTTATTAGCATTATACCGAATTGAAATTGTAACGTAATCTTATATCTACTGCAGATGCGACCGCCCTTGCCCAGATGGGCGGTATGGCAAAGAATGCCGCTTTATTTGTGACTGCTCAACAACAAGTAAGCAACTAGATAACAGTTCATTCTTGTTGTATTTTTGTCATGATGGCTGTATTTATTCTCTATTATAGATGACACTACGTTATACAATCCATTTGTTGCTCGATGTGACCATATTACCGGTGACTGTCGTTGTCCACCTGGATGGACAGGACCAGACTGCGCAACGCCGTGTCCTCCAGGAAGGTAAATTTTTATTTTCAGTCTTGTAATTGGAAGTATCTCATATGCGAAAGGAGGTAATGGAATTGATCACAATGCATTACCAGATTCGATGTCGTAATAACTAAGGAGTGTTGTCAAGAAACGGCATGTGATAGGAAGAGCAACCGACTCCGTATAATTAGAACATTTTGTAGTCCACTAACCGCTGAGAATTTTGTCTAGAAGGTCATGTCTCCTTAAGTCTGTTTTTCGTCTACTTGGTCGCGCATGATTTCTCGGATATTCCAGAACTCTGTGAAGGGCGGATGCGCTCGTTATTAGGATCCTATGAGGATCTTTGCGACCTCCTTACAGATTCCATGTTGATCTGAATTACCGATTCTCCTATAGATGAGACTACTCAACTACTCGAAATAGAAGTTTACAAAAAGAGTCCTTATTATGTTTTTAATCTGCGATTGAAAATTCTTCGGTCTTGGATTTCTGTTAGCAATCCACCTGCCCCATGTGGCTGACCTCTTTGTAGTGGACTGGTGGGATTTGATATTTGTCAGAAAATTTTTTCGACTGACGGTGCAACACATCAAATGTCTGCCTTTTCTTCTGAAATTGATGAGTATAGAGTGCTGGTAATCGATAGCTATGGGAAAATAGAAGGGAAACTGATCTGTTCAAGTCATTGTAATGAGAAACGGTAGGGCTCGTGACAACATTGAGTTCGCCGAAATTTCAGTGCGAAATTTTCTAACCACCGATAAGGCGCACTCTAATGCAAAATCTTCTTTGTCCTGCTCCAATAGGGAATGAATAGACCTGTGGTAGTGGTCACCTTAATTACACGTGTGATGCAACCTACCCAGGCTCTGGTCTAACCCTCTCCGTGTTTAGCCAATCCTCTCTTCCTGGTAAAGAATTTGGCACGAGCCTTGTTTCAGACAAACTAACTTTCAGGATCAAATATCTGTGAACCTCGGAATAGAGTGAAATTGTTTTCTTGGTAAGCAGATACGCTTATTTTAATAGTAGAATTCACTGAATAAAGTTCTGTACAATGAAATAATGACTGATCCTTTCGTGATTTCGCCTTTTCAAATCATGGAAAAGTCACATTGTCATACAGTCTACTCATTCAAACATTTTCATAACCTTGGCAGAAAAACGTTATGTACAAATTCTGATTCGCATGGTGAACAGCTTCTATCCTGAGAACACTCACCGTTATGTTGTTTTTGAGTTTTCCAAGTGATGCAATTCATAACCTCGCCAATGTATCTGACCCCACATCCTTTACAAGAAATCAGGTATATCGTATGCAAACTCATGCAGTCGTCTTCTTTACCGTCAGGGCATATTATGACATATCATGCAGTTTTTCATTTCGAAGAGCCAGCCGTACAATCGGTTGCGACGAGTTGCGGTTTTGTGTTTGGGACATTTCAATCACTGCTACAAATATGTCCAAACGTGCAGTTCTTTAGCACCGTTTAATAGCTGTGTATACTTCGTTGGAAAAGTAGCAGGCTGAACAGGGCCTCATTTTCGCTAGAATTTTGTTTATCAAGGGAAGCATAAAATTATCTGAACCCTCTATAATCCGGGTGCCTGGTGGGACCCCGTCCCAGACTCATCGCGCCCATCATCCCTTCGCAATCCAAAAAGAAACACTTACTCCGACGATCGTGGGATTTAAAGAAGAAACGAGTTGATCAGCATTCAGTGACATCTATGAAAAATTCAAATAAACTGGAAAATCAGCCAAACTCACGCGCGAAAAGTACGAAGGCCTTCGTGGACGCTGGGTGCGAGCAAAGGACTCGAATTTGAGGAGTGCTTAGGCTTGCACATTAGATTTGAAAACGAAGCAGAAAAAGTACCAAAATGCAAATACTTGACTTGCAGAATAACTCCGTCTGAGATGAAAAGCATGCAGATTTATGACACTTTTAAATCAAGAATGATGAGGTTCGTAAACTTCAGCGAAAATGTATTATTTGAGATTACCTTTTAAGGTGGGGATCTGGATGTAGCGGTCAATGCGATTGCCTCAATGATGCGACATGCGATCCTCTTACAGGTTTCTGCGACTGCCCACCAGGATATATGGGAAAAAACTGCGACACAAGTACATATGAGCATTTGATTTTGAACTTTCTTCCAATATGCATGTTTACTTAAACTAATATCAGCTTGCCCGGCGGGACTGTGGGGAGCAAACTGTATCCACCACTGTCTTTGCATGCATGATGGTACCTGCAATCCGAAAACTGGCGAATGCACATGTGCTGACGGCTGGACTGGACCCGCATGCGAGTTTTGTAAGTTTAATTACGTATTATAATTATTTAAGCGTATAGACGTGACTTAAACACTTGGTATTATGTGCTTCATTCCTTAACTTACACCCGGTATTTCTAGACGTACGATTGTGTGGTCTCATACACAGTCGTCTGCTGCAAAAATAATGGCGCTTCAAACTTTATTCATAATTTATTTGCAAGTTTACTCTACTTAGAACTTACAATAATCAATTTCTCAACTATACTTTTTGACTCGAGGGCATGAAAATCAGATTTTTGTTAATAATGTGCATAGTCTATTGTTCTCTAGTGTGAAATATCAATTTTCCGAAGCCGTCAAACTTTTTCCTTTCACTCTGCAACATGGGGCATATTTGGGCTCCAGAAGAAGTTGAACAGGCGGGACTATTTCTGTAAAAAACGGATTTTTTTCTCCAATATACTGCTGCTTTTACCGCTGAAATGTTTGCTCGAAAAATTTTGTATTAGTTCTGAGCACTTGGAATATATGTATCTAAAATTGCATTACTGTGCAGAGCATTCCTTCCTAAGTCTATGAAATTTTCAACACCGCCAGCATGATTATAAAAAGGATTTGTCATTAGAAAAGATCTAGTACAGTGAAAAATACACCTTTCTCCCAGTGTAGATTGACTTAATGTAAAATCGCTAATGAGATTACGCACTTCACAAGTCTGAGAGTGACAACCGTTCACTGACATGCCGCCAACCACGATTAGGCTTTTATTGGAATTTCTTGAGGACAATAAAAATGAAAACTTAAACACCTTGTTTCGTAACGAGAAATGATCGTAAATTCAAAAGTAGGGAGAAGAACCTTTGAATGAGGAAGACTTGAGCATTGCTCATAGCATAACAAATGTCCAGAGATGTGACCATGATACCCCATATATTGTTTGGTTCAAAATGTTCTTGGAGTTATGTATTTCAAAAATGTTGTTTTTTTTGTTAATTTATCATTTCTTAGTGTGTCCATTTGGGCAATACGGCCCGAATTGTGAACTACGCTGTGAATGCCAAAATGGTGCAAACTGTAATAGGACCACCGGTCAATGTGAGTGTCTACCAGGCTGGAGAGGCGAAAGGTATATGAATTTATTTATAACTATTGCTATCCTTCTTGACGCTTGTTAAGACTTCGACTCAACTCTGAAGGATTTGCTGATTAGAGCTCCTGTGTACAAAAATAGTGGGGTTGACCCAGGGTAGAACGAGAAATTTCCTTAATTTTTCTACAAAAATTTTCCCTCAGATAAAAAAAAAAACCTATTCCTCAGATCTTCATTGCTCACTTTGTTGTGGTATCATCCAATATATTTGATAATTATTACGAAAGGAGTGCGGACATCACATTTCTAGATCTTGATTGTTTCTCACATCTTTTATATGTATCTTTCCGTCATCAATAATGGGAAATTTTTGATACAGATGCAAACAATCTTGTCCATCTGGGCATTTCGGCACAAATTGCGAAGAAGTGTGTGAGTGCGAAAATGGGGCGCAGTGCGATCCAATCAGCGGACATTGCTCCTGTCAAGCAGGATGGAGGGGTCGAAAATGCAATAGACGTATGTTTACCCAACAATTAATTGTCTATAGCTTATTGCAGTTTTAAGTTTTCTGAAGGGGAGCGAACAAATCAATTTGGGAGACTAAACCCTTGTTTAGTTGCAGTCGAAACAAATAGAATCCTCCTGCATGAAACCAGCTGACATGTTTACTAATGACCGCGATATGTTTTTTTTTTCGAACCTTTGAACCAGATGCATATCTGTATTTCCAAACGAGTAAGCAGCTTTGTTTGCATATGTATGATCTTTAACAATGCGATCAGATTATAGCTGTATTGGGTCTCGTCTTCTGAAATCTCAGCGTTTTCGGGCTTATAACTTTCTGTGAAGAAGGAAATAAACTTCAAGCCATAACAGATGTTGTACGGATGGGGTGCTTCTAGAGAGGTCTAGTTTCGTCCCCTAAAATCGGTTTTTAATAAATTTTTAAACTTTTTTCTTGTATCACAGACCACCTTATAGCACTTTATAACGTATAACGTACCAAGCTCAGTTTATATCTATATTTCAATATCCTTATATTAAGTTGTATACAAATTAGGCCCCCGATGTGAAGTGGTAAAAGAGGCGAAACTGAAATTCCTTCCGCACAAAATGCAAATTAAATTGAGAGTGGTAAATTCTGACGCCATATCAATATGCAATATGCTCATGCATCAACGCTGCATAAGGATCGCAAGCGCAGACATGGTACTGAGTTGATTTCGTGATGGAGACGAAAGCTTTGAAAAAAGCAAGTCTTGGTGAAAATCCTTTTTCATCAGTGCTCACTACTTAAAGACTCTAATTTTAGCGATCCTTTAACACCTACGTGAGAACTCGCCAAAAAAAAAAACAATACGAACTGTCACATAAGCGCCACTGCCAAACTGAAAATGTTCCCCCTCAGAGGTTGTATCTATCGTATGTCCTAGCCAATAACACTCTCGAGTGATTGATAACTTCCTGAACTCTCCATGATGAATACGCATGCCTTTCATTTATAAGAATTCTACTCTCCATTAGATCTATTCAATATAAAAAAAGGTTAGATATGTTTGTCCAAAGTTGTCGTCAAAATTCTAAGCAAAGGTGATTTTATACTGTTAATTTAGCTAAAGTAGTGGTTAACGCTTAATATACACTTGATTTTAGGTGGAACAAAGAAGGAATTGTTTAACATATTATTGTGACATTAATACGCATCTTATTTAGCATGCTTGAAAGGCTATTTCGGTCGTCATTGCGCTCAGACATGCCGTTGTTTGAATCAAAAGCCTTGTGATCATATTACTGGAAAGTGTCAGTGTCCAAAAGGTTACACCGGCTATGGATGTACCGAGGTTTGCATGACTTCTTATTGTGACCTATGTGTTAATGTAATCAAGTTTAACTCCTTGAGTCCAAATCACACTTATATGTGCCATTTATTGCAACATCGCGGCCGTGCGCCAGGATTTTCTATGGCGCACAATTAATGGAAAAATGAGAAATTATATGGTAAATTTAGGTTTTAAGAAGACATTATCACTACTTAATGGTGCAATATCACCAGAAAAACTCCTGCAAAAGCTTTTCAATACAAATAACACCCGTGTGCCGAAAAATCCTACATTTCAATAAAGAAACTACAGCCTTCCAAAAACGAACATATTCCAAACTGTTATATAACGTTCGTTACATTTGTTTCTTTTTTTTAGTCTATGTTTTTGTAGTCCTCCGACAGCATTAAAAATGCCGATTTCGGAACCATTCTTGTTTTGTCATGTAACGTCCATACTACATTTATTTTTTCAAACTTCACAGCGCATTTTTTGGTATTAAATAAGGGAATTTCAATTCTAAGCGAGCATTGTAGCTATGATAAACTATAAAGTTGTTGGAGCGACTTTTATAAACGTATTTGTAGTGGAAAAAACGTCCTAGTATTTCTAGAAATTTCCAATTTTCATTACGAATTGTGTAGAATGCAGTAGCATTGCGTGAAAAGTATTCGTGTTTCCGCTGCTTTTTTTCGAGAAAGACACTTTTTCACTAAACTATAACCTTTTATTCTTATTGAATTCTTTTGTACAACTCTATAAAAGCATTAACTTATAAAGTCCACCATTGATAAAAAGATTTCATGATTCGTAGATGGTGGCATCGTATTGCAATGTTCAGCATCGTTTTTGACGGATAATATTATGTTGTAATTTTTTGACAGGGTTCAACAAAAAATAGTCTTATTGAAGTCTCTTCTATCATATTTTACCATTTACTGGCGACTCAATGTTCTTTAGTGACGACATATATCAAAAGTTATCAGAAACCTACCATATTGTCACTGCAACGCGCTGGGTTCGATTACACGAGCGCGCCACCTGCCGCGTAGAAAATTTATGTGAGGCTCAACGGGTTATTCAAATAAAGGTTTTTGCCTTTTAAAAGTGAATCAGCTAGATTATATGGGAAGAATTTCCATTTTATAGCAAACCTTAAATTTTTAGTTATGCCCAGAGGGAACATTTGGTGATGGATGTCGCGAAAACTGCGAATGTGGAGAAAATAGTGATTGCGATCCAATCAACGGTAAATGCTTCTGCAAACCTGGCTTTTTTGGTGAAGGCTGCAAGAGCGGTAGGTGTATACTTTCAATTATGAATGTTATATAAAATTTGTAATATGTCTGATAATAGTTTCTTGAGCCACGTACGTGGTCTGTTATGGGTATTTATAGAGCCCGATTAAACGTTTTTCGGTCTTAGTAGCCTTGTCACTTGGGCAGTACCTTTCATCTGAAGCAGTCATCTCGGGTGAATCCGACTCTATTACCTAGAGAAGGCGCAGGCGTACTAATTACACGTGCCATTTTATTATAGAAAATTCTAAACCTTTGAATCCTATTTGTTTAATCCATTTTGAAGAGCATGTACATTTATTATACAATATTTATGACCTTTTAAAACCATTTTTAGTTTTTAGATTAGTTTCGAAGCCCTTCATCCCATTTTATGAACCGAACAATAGAATGACGATATCAAGAATTTGGTTCGCAGAGTTTTATCTCTTACTGGCCAATAAATAGATTACAGATTTGAATAGGACGCTGTAATGAGTCGATGATGAATAGGTTGGAAAATGATAACCATTGCACCAGTAATGTTTTTTGAGTAGTTCTTCTACACTACATTCTTTCACAAGACGCTGAGAAAATATGTCGTGAATTTAGTTAGACACAACTCAGCCGCACATGTAGAACAATCCGACTGTCGCTTGACTAGTACAACTTTCAAGATAATTTGTCTAGTATAAAAGAGAATATCCCACTTTAATGGATTGCAATGATCACCTACAATCTACACAGCCATGAATGTATGCAGCGTCGATGTGCAAATCTGTCCTTGTTTTCTCAGGTTGTGTCCAGGGACGGTTTGGTCCAGAATGTAGTGAATTATGCGATTGCGCTAACGGTGCAGTTTGTGACAAACGAGATGGCTCATGTATTTGCCCACCAGGATTCATTGGCACAAAATGTGACACGCCATGTCCTCCTGGCAGATATGGAGACGAGTGAGTAACGACTTTTATCTTACTTGAAAAGTTGCGCGGCCCACTTAAACGTGCTGAAACGTAACGATAGATCGAGAGTCGGGCCAAGCCCCAAAGAATAGTTAGAGCTGCTTGGAAAAGGAGCTATAACGATTTCCATTTATTTTATTGTTTTCGGTTATTAAATAACCGCTGGTAGGCTTCTTGGGCTCTTAACGTGTTTTGAATTCAATTACGAAGTTGCCGATCTTTGTTATAATAGAGAAAGTTCATTTGGTGAAGAGGTCTCTCAGCCACTGCCCATATCCACTGATTTACTGGCTAATATCACTAAAACATTCCCCGATTATCACATCCTTTTGGCAATAACTCTTTTTTGATGAAAAAAGACTAAGTGGAATAACATTGTGAATTAATGTTCTTTTATGCGGATCCAAATTGGTCTTTCAGTTTTGCCATGTCGTGCAATCGTGCATTACAATATACCAAATCTCTTGCATGACATGCAGTGTGAAAAAAGCGTTGGAACAACCCTATAGTGAAATTCTTAATGTTTTCAGCTGCGAAAATGTGTGTTCATGTGAAAATGGTGGTACGTGTGATCGTCTGTCTGGTCATTGCAAATGTCCACCAGGATTCACAGGATTAACTTGCAATCAAGGTTCTAATTACTTAGTGTCTTTCATTCAAATGTCAAACTATCTGTGCTTAGTTCTCAGAAGTCTGCTTAATGTGGTAAATGTTACTTCCCATTCATAAATAATCTCCTTTTGAATGAATTTGTGCTGAATACTGATTCAGTTGGAGAAGTTGCATCGCCTTCTTCCAGTCATGATTACGACTAAAAAAGATCATCATTTATGATAGATAGGTATCAGCCGCGGCGAACTCCTGTAATCTTATTCCCCTTGCGGTTGTTGATGTGTTGAGATTTTTTCTGTTATACTATTCGCATTGTTGATAATTTATATAACAGTGATAGAAGTGGCCTCTGATAAACCGGCCTCTACACTTGGTGATTTGGCAAAAATGCTCGCGCTGAGCAAGTATTGCTGCTAAGGAGAACAAACATAGGAAAGACTGTTGTCGTTGATGTGAACACAAAGATATCTCTCAAAATTTGTCAACTAGAATTGGTTTTTCTTACTGAAATGACAATTATTGGTGGAACGTGTATAGGTGTATTTTGAGTGTAGTTTTATAATCGTTCTCTATTTGTTTCTCAATGTTCCAGGTTCTCACTTTTTGTTTCCACTTGGCAGGTCCAAGTCTTTTTGCCACAATACTCACTGGTCTTGTGACCATAATTCTCGAATAAATTTTTCCAGTTTTAAAAGCTTCTCTAGTACCCTAATTATAGAAAATTCCGAAGAAGTTAGCACAAAAATAAACCAATATGATTTTAACATCATTCTAAATTTTGAACTTGTAAAATTGTAAGGACTTCTATTCCTAAATTACCTTAAATCAACTCTTTTTTTATGCGTTTGTGATTTATGCATATACATGCAATATTTACAAAATGTGGTTCCCAAAGTGTATGGGGCGGTTGAGTTGTCTATTCATTAGTCTTAAAAGGATAAAAAAGCAAAGCTTCGGATCTGGCCTTCAACAATGACTTGCGATAGCCTACCGATGTATCAAGTCATTGCTGATATCCTCCTGGACAAATCTCGTATTGTATACCATCACCTCAGGAATGGAAGACTTGGTAACCCTAGGACACGGGATCGAACTAAAGACCGTGCATCAATTGGCAAGCACCTTTGAGAATTGGGCCACACACGCCGTCACGATGGTGACACACTCATGATAATCACTCAACTAAATAAGAATAATGTTAAGGAACAATTCTTTTTCGAATCCTCCGTGTCTTTTTTATAATGATTGTATATTTGACATTAGCATTTGTAAATAGGTGCCTTCATTTATCAGAAATTGCAGTTTGCCCTGATGACCGATGGGGACCAGGATGTAAAGAGAAATGTCGCTGCGCCAATGGAGCACTTTGTGACCCAACTTCAGGAGAATGCAGGTGAGGGAGTAATTACGTTATTTCGTGAAGCAGAGAGTGTGCATACGAATTACGGTATAATTTGAACTGTCAAAACTGACACTATTTCATGCTAAAATGAGCGATTAACGTCATCGATCAAAAAAATTGAAATGCCAGTCAATAGATATCAAGTTGATGCAAAAGAAGTGTTGGTTTCAGACCGTGAATTTTTAGGCCATCGTAACTAAGCTCAAACACATCTTTATTATTACTTAAGAACCACTATAATCGAGAAATTTTCGCCAACGAGAAATAAGTTTGCTTTTCCTGTAGCATAAAAATTGGTGTCTCAAAATTCGACGGACTCTTGGAAAGCATTCTCTGCATCCTGTCAATTGTGCAAGCGTTTTCTGTGCAAGAAATCGTCGAAATGTTTGAAGTGGATGTCGGTGGGCGTGAGGTCCGGTAATTATGAAGCATGAGGCAAAACTTCGTAGCCCGATTTGTTAAACTTTGGAAGTGTTAGCTGTGCTACGCGTCACTGTCGGCTGCCTATAATTATACCGTAGTTACTTTTGCACCGAATTTTTTAACCATTTCAATTTCTCTAAATAGCGAACGACCTTAGAAAGGTCGTCGTCGACTTCCTCTGCAACATCTCATGTAGTCCTGAGAGGATCAGCTCAACTTCCCATGGCCGGCCACGATGTTGTACATCTACAAGGCTCTCATCTCCTTTACGAAAATTTTTGAAACATCGCTGCTGTGTGCGTTCATTAGCAGTTTCTGGGCGGAATGCGCTGTTGATGTTGCAAAGTGTCTCTACTGTTATTCGATCCATTTTGAATCTACACTTAGAAACAGCAATTACTTTTGCATCCAATCGAGTGCTTGCTGTAGTCTAAAATGTGTATGAAATAAACAGTAAGTAATACGTCATTAGTGACGAAACATAAGGCAAGGAAATGCGCATTAAGTATGTATAACATGACCGCATTTAATTGAGAGTTATTCCAGCAAACGAAAAATTGTAACGATGCATAAACCACCATTACTTTTGCACTAACTCAATATTATTAGAAATACCGCGAGTTCACAGAGTACTAGTAATTTCTAATTCTGCTTAAAAAAAATTGAAAATGAAGGTCTTCCAGTCTCAAGACTGTCATCCACTTCTTTTCAACTCTAGGTAGTAAGTTAAAGTGGGCATTCTATAGTACTGGAATTCACTCGGATCACTAGATATCTCCTAATTTCCAGATGTAATCTTGGTTATACTGGAACAACTTGCGAGCAGAGTTGCCCGGCCGGAAAGTACGGTTTGAATTGTACTCTTGACTGTGAATGTCATGGAAATGCCCGGTGAGTGAACTAGCAAGAAACATATGATTTGAATATCTAAAGATTTTACATTTATCGCAATTTACGGAGCATTCAGCTGTGATCCTGTTCAAGGATGCTGCGACTGTCCACCGGGCCGTTACGGAACTAGATGCCAGTTTGGTTAGAGTCAACTCATTTTTTTGAATTTGATACTATTCAAATTTCCCGTCGTACATGCTGCTTAAGTATGCCCTGCGGGTTTCTACGGCTGGTACTGCAGTCAGTCATGTTCATGTCAGAATGGCGCCTCTTGTGAACCAGGAGATGGGCAATGTTTATGCCCTCCAGGATTTGAAGGAGACCATGTCAGTGTTTATGACAGTCTTACGCATTCAATTGCTTGTTTACTTTCATTTCCGCCATTCTGTTTTAGTGTGAGTCGTCTTGCAAGAATTCCACGTACGGGCCACATTGCCAGCTCAAATGTGATTGTGGTGATTACACATGTTCACCAAGAGATGGTACATGCCTATGTCCTGTCGGCTTCAGTGGTCCAAAATGTCAACAGGGTATGGCTTTTCCAGAAATTATTGATTTGTGACGAGCTGTTGTACGTTTTTTGATATTTTCATTCCTTCTAAATCTGTTCACTATCAATTTGTGTCGCTTAAATTGCTTCTACGCTATCATAAATAGCTGTACAAAGATACTCAAATGATCACTGATGGCGTTATTTCTATCTCGTAAACGAGTTAGTGCCAACGATTCGTCACATTTTCGTCATTGAGAACATGTGGCTGTTGTAATAAACAACAGTGTAAATAAGATATTTGGATATAAAGGCAATCTCAAGAAACAGTCCTCGAAATGTTACTAAAAGATCTTCTAAGAATCACGTTGTTTTCTGTAATGGAAAATCCGGTTTTTGTAGTCCAAAATCAAGACCATCCGTTCTTCTGGGATCGGCAAATTACCGTTCTTTCCGAGATTATAGGAACACCATTATAATTTGGTATTCGATAGGCCATCGCAAATCATTGTAAAGTCCATTTATGCGTCAGTCAGCTTCAACGATGTTGAGCAAGCTCTGAAGCATGACATATCCTTGAAAGATTGATCGAGGTTAACAACTTCAGCCTCACTCTGATTCTTCCTTAATGGCATCATGTAAATTTTCCTTACAGTATGCCGACACGGACGATACGGCGAAAACTGCCAAAATAAATGTCATTGCTACAACGGTGCAACCTGCGATAGGAAGACTGGCAAATGCACTTGTGCGCCAGGATATCTCGGTCCTACGTGCCAGCATGAAGTGAAAGGTGTGTTTATTTAAGTGTAAAGAATGAGATAACAATCTCCTAAGTAGTCATCCGTTGACGATGCCATCTCAAGAAATCAGCGGGCGATTTTCATACATATAAATGTTACTAAAATTTTTTCTAATTTCCTCTGAATTCCATAGATTTTGAATGCAATTTTAATAATGTCGAATTTATGGTAAACATAAGTGATCTCATTCTTTCAAGATTTTTACTGTAACTTCAACTATAAATATGAAGCATCTTAGTCAACCGCTTGATACACGTTCATACGGCAAGCGCAGCGCGTTACAGTGACAGTAAGGTAGATTTCCAATAGATCTAGATTTTTATAAACAATAAAGGGCTTCAATCCTTAGCAAGTGGTAAATATGACAGGAGAAACTCCAATGAGGTTATTTTTGGTTGATATATGTCAAAGACCTACAAAACAAGGTTTACTTCTCATTGCAATGCTATGCCACTTCATCGATAAGTCGGAGCAACCTTTTATCAATATACTAATAATCTAGCAAAAAGTTACTTTACAGAAAAACTCAGGTGAACATAAATATATCCCACCCAATGCGCCTGCATTCCTCACAACTCGTAATGAAAAATGGAAATCTTTGAGAAAACTGAGCTTCTTTCCACTAAAAAAACTTTTGCATAAGTTTATCCAATAACAATCCGTTTTTCGTAGTTACAAAGTCCTCTTTCAATCATTGTTTAACAGCGTGCAATGAAAGGGTTATAGAGCTATATTCTACTAAAAGATACAATCAGCAGTTCACTACTTTCGACATCCCTTAAATATTATTTCCTAGTCACTTATTTCGATAGTGCCTGAAAACACATATTTTCTGGCATATTCTATGGTAAACGAAAAATTCCTTATCTACAGTTCCGCCCATAACTTCAAAAGCGTTGTATACCATCTAGCGCTTCTGTTTCTTGCGTGCCTATTTTGTTTTTAAAATTTCCTTGAACGTTAATTTCAAAGCCGAAAAAATTTGCAGTGACGACTCTGGATAATCTAGATGGGCAAATCTTTCTCATTTTCCCATCAATTCTTGTATTTTAGATCCAAATAGTGTAGCAAAACGAGGTGATCTGCCAGAAGAGTGGGAATGGCGGGCTCGTCGGTAAAACTTCCACTGCATTTCATGTGTCTCGTGAGAACACTAGCTTTTGTATGCTTTTATTTTGTTTTTATTTTGGCTACTATACTTGCCAGCCTGCATCTTTCACATCAGAATCTCAATATTACATTGTTGTTCTGAGAACTGAATATTGTTGTGCCGTATTTTTTGAGCCGAGTGTGATCTGTGTTATACTTAGACTTAAGTCATTATCTCATTATTTTTAGTCGATTCGGTGCTTCTAATAATGTAACCTATTATTATTAATTTTTGATTGCTAAAACATTTGACAGAGACGAGCATAATAAAATTGAAATTCTTGCTTAATACGTTTTTCAATTTTTTCCTCGCATTTCATCGCCAAAAGTCTGGCCTTTCACTGATGTTGAAGAGCGTCAGAATACGGCAGTATGAGAAATAACAGTGAAACGAATAGATTTGCTCTCTTGATAATCACATTTTTAGAAGAACAAACATCTACAGTTTGGTTTTATGGACTTCACGTGTCAATATGCACTGTATGTGCGCATTCAGTCATGAAAAGCTGACAAATCACAAAATGTATGGGATCAGAATAATAGATTTGTGCCTTGATTCTCCTTCAGTAAGGAAGTCTTGCCTTCCTGTTCAGCCAAGTGCGTCATCCCTTAGGATCGTTAAAGGTGGTGCCAGGCTTCCTGGGACGATAAAGAGTAATAACTCCAAATTTGATGACTATCAACTCTGAATAGCGTTCATGACGATCAAACGATGAACGGTTATTTATGTTATTCAACTTTTCGTTTTACTCGCAGAATAGTTGGTTAGATCAACTTGTAGATCCTTTCAACAAAGTACAACAATATTCTGGAGGAGAGCTTGAATCTGAAGCTTTATCATTTCTTTCACTCATGAGAACTTTAATAAGGACTTCAAGCCACTCAAATTCCTACTCCAAACTTCATTTCCACTTCAATTTTTTTACTTAAACGGTAAGTGAGTAACTGACTCATTAATGGTCACAGTACAGCAATACTCCAGATGTACAATCTTGCATATGTTCTTTCAATTATCTAGGGAAAGCGCTTATGCTGGTTCAAAGTTCGCTATTATTATATCTTTTGGTTAACACCTCTCCTTTCGACCGCTCTTTTAGAGATACGCTCAAAATTACAGAATCTGACAAGGAAATAACATGTTTTGAGCTATTTGGTCTAATGCTATACAGGCGCCTGTTTCGTCCTATTGCGACGCATCAGTAGCACCCTTCCTCGCTACAACCCGTCCACTGAGGCTAAGCAATCCTCTACAAAGGATTCAACGCCGAGTAAAGGAATTTTTTGGTTTACGTTACGTAGCATCGCAGATAATCCAGATCCTAGCACTTTTTGGTCTCGGCTCATTACCTCTCATCCATTATCATGAAGAACTTCAGATTTCCGTGTACATTCGACTTTTGCTAGGGAATTTTCTTATTATAAATGAAGAATCCCGGTCGAGTCAGTTCTCTCACAGAACTTGGAATAGGAGGGCTCCTTATACCAGCGATTATCCTTTCTCGAGATTCACATGCGCTTCACTACACCAAATGTTCTGCTTTTTCGCGTCTTGAACAAATCTGGTATTCTCCGACATCCGAGGATGGATCGTTGCTTGGCTCACAACTTGATAAGGGCCTTGTGGACTTCGAACGATATATCAGTCATAAAATTATTAGAAAAATATAAAAATAAAGGATAAAGTATGAATCTCTCGGTGATCATCAATCCCTAAAGGATGCGCCATATATTCGTGTTCAGTGTTCAGCCTTGTTTTGGGTGCTCAAATGCATATCTGGATCGGCATTTACAGTGACTCGCAGTGGACTACCGATGGGTCGAGTCAGTACTGTTTTCAGTAGCTGTCAGTATAGGTCTGGTACCAATTTTCCGACCACGGAAGGATGAAAGGCTTGGTCAGCCCCGAAGGAGGGATGGAACAGCCGGCCAACTGTTGATTGATCATTTGTGTCTCGGAGCACCTCTAACCAGTCCGCCACACACACACTCTCCATGTAATAATAGTGTTCCAAAATTCTAATTGGATCGTAAGAAATCCCCTGATTCCATTTCTACAACTGCTTCCACTGCGTTTTTTCGCTAGACAAGCTCTTTCTCGCGTCTGAACTAAATCAGCTAACTGAATGGAAAGATATCTCAAAAGTAAATGGTAGTACATATATCGTTGCATGAAGTTGATCATTTTGATGTTTTTTAAAACCCTTGTTTGACTAAACTACATTTAGCGATAACTGCATTTCGTAGACGAAATTATCATAGAAAAGCTTATAGGTGACTTTTTTGGGTGTCCGCCATCTTTTGTGCTTTTGAGCTCATTTGAAAGCCCGCCTTCTCCCGCATTGATTTGTGTATAGTTTATCTACTTATTTCAAGATGGAGTTAACAAGCGAACAAAATAGGTTGTTGATGACGCACGATAGCTGTTGGGTTCAAATGCAACGGTGGCAAGTGAACTTATCAATCTGGCTTCATACCGCAAAACTGACAAAGAAATGGTTGAGCGATCCTGGTTGGACCGTTCTTGAACACCCTCCATACAGTTCGGATTTGGCTCCATACAACTATCATTTTTGTTTCGTTCAATGGAGCACTGGTTGCGCGACAAAAAGTTTGGTAGCGACACTGAATTGCGCAAGTCGGTTATTCATTTCTTCAACAGCAAGAAATCGGAATTTTATGCTCGCGGAATTGATCTTTTGCCGGAGAACTGACAGGAAGTGCCTGAAGTTTGAGGGTAGTACTTTGACTATTCGTTTTGTCTTTTTTCGGGTCTATTAGGTGCATGAATAAGTGTTCTACAAGCATTTCTCAAAGCTTTCTTCCAGCCTATTGGAAAAGTGATTAGTAGCGAGGAATCTCGAACCTATCAAAGTTTTCTGCTGCTCTCCGTAACCAAACCTCCTTCATAATTCAAAGAAAACGAGAGTTTTTAGTTCTGTAATGTAAAATATGAGAAAAATTCTCACAGCTCTAGATCAGTTGCGAAGACTCCCAGACAAAAAATCACCATAAAGCCAATAAGCTAATGTAGTTGCTTACAGTCTAATATCCTCCTCCTACATGACATCCTCAAAGGGTGCAAAGTGAAAATTCAGATTATAAAGATGTAAATCTTATCTAATGCTTCCATTCTGCAGGATTTTCAGATTCGTAATGGTTTTAAAACACTATGAAAAATAAGTCATAGTAAAAGCTTCGGCATTAACCTTTATACGACCAGCGTTGATAGGCGGGTGGCATCGCGCCGTCGGTTTACCACAAAACGCAACTTTCTCTGCTCATGCATGTCTGACTGCCTGCCTGCGTTCCCACAAAACGTGACGTCGCTCTTACAGTATCTAAGTAAGATTTGACGCCGCGCGGTGAGAAGCAAAATGCCTCTCATGATTCTTGAAGGGTTAATCAATCTCTCGGAATGCGTTATGCATATGCGGCTTCATAACTCTTCTACGGCGTTCTGTATTCCGCTGAACGCACGCCTACTTCCGTGAATTTCTTACCGGACAGAGTTTTTTTCGCTAGGTTTCTGGTAGTCATTAATAATTCAGAAATGGCGATCACGCTGTGCTTAGTAGACATCCTTCCAATCTGCTATAGTTTCTAAAAAGGCATGTCTTAGTCCGCTGCAGCAGCAAAAAGAAAGAATAATTATTTTCGGCTTGCGCTTTGTGTTCAGTTGGATGTCTGTAGTTGGCTTTTCACTAGACTTTTGATTCTTATTCGAAAACCTAAATGTTGATGTTGCAAAATTGTGTCTAGGAAGGTTCCTCCTAGAGAGCGCTAAGAATGAAAAGAAGGTTGAGAGTTGTGCACTCGGCGTCATACATTCGTCTTTAATTTTTGGCTTCTTTTGACGTGATCAAATGCATATCCGGCCTTTTACAATGACTTGCTGTGACCTCCCAGTGTACCGAGTCAGTGCTACTTATCCTCCCAGATAGTCTGAGTCCAGTCTGGTACCGATTTACCAACCACGAAGGGAAAGATGGCTCAGTGAGCCATAAGCGCGAGATCGAACCATCGACCTAGTGTGCAACGTGGAGCACCCATAACCATTGCGCCGTACGCGCTCCGGTTATATATGCGTCCTTAGCCGAGATAAGCAATATAAAATGTCACTGCATATATATCTGACCTTTAAAATGATTCTGTGAGGCCTACCGATGTATGAAGCCGTTCTTGCTATCGTCGCAGGCTAGTCTGGTACCAAATTGTCGACCTTCAAGTAGAGAAAAGGCCGACGATATGTCGGGGGTATAGCTCAGGGGTAGAGCGCTCGCTTTGCATGCGAGAAGTCTGGGGTTCGATTCCCCATACCTCCAAGCTTTTTGTCATTACAGATTATGGTAAACAACAGTCGGCTTACTTATTACTTTTGTGATAGTTCCACAACTATCAATACGAACCCGATTCTTGAGACGTTTGTAGAAAGATATTGATTATTCCGGAATTGAAAGCTGCCAAAAACGTGTTTATGTAGGATACTAAGTGAGAATGATAGATTTTCATGATTCCCCATAGTACAAATGTGCGGACGCTCAGGAAGACGCGTATGGCGCAGTGACATATTGCATATTGCATATGCGGCTTCATCAACTCTTCTACGGCGTCCTGTACTCCGCTGAATGCACGCCTACTTCTGTGAATTTCTTACCGGACAGAGTTTTTTCGCTATGTTTCTGGTAGTCATTCATAACTGAGAAAATGGCAATCAGTCATGTGCTTAGTAGACATCCTTCCATCTGCTTATATGTTTCTAAAAAGACATTCTTAGTCCGCTGCAGCAGCAAAAAGAAAGAATAATTATTTTCGGCTTGCGCTTTGTGTTCAGTTGCATGTCTGTAGTTGGTTTTCACTAGACTTTTGATTCTTATTCGAAATCTAGATGTTGATGTTGCAAAATTGTGTCTAGGAAGGTTCCTCCTAGAGAGCGCTAAGAATGAAAAGAAGGTTGAGGTAGTTGTGCACTCGGCGTCATAACATTCGTCTTTAATTGTTGGCTCTTCTTTTGACGTGATCAAATGCATATCCGGCCTTTACAATGACTTGCTGTGACCTCCCGGTGTACCGAGTCAGTGCAACTTATCCTCCCAGATAAGTGTGAGTCCAGTCTGGTACCGATTTACCAACCCCGAGGGGAAAGATGGCTCAGTGAGCCATATGCGCGAGATCGAACCATCGACCTAGTGTGCAACGTGGAGCACCATAACCATTGCGCCGTACACGCTCCGGTTATATATGCGTCCTTAGCCGAGATAAGCAATATAAATGTCACTGCATATATATCTGACCTTTAAAATGATCTCTGAGGCCTACCGATGTATGAAGCCGTTCTTGCTATCGTCGCAGGCTAGTCTGGTACCAAATTGTCGACCTTCAAGTAGAGAAAAGGCTGACGATATGTCGGGGGTATAGCTCAGGGGTAGAGCGCTCGCTTTGCATGCGAGAAGTCTGGGGTTCGATTCCCCATACCTCCAAGACTTTTGTCATTACAGATAATGGTAAACAACAGTCGGCTTACTTATTACTTTTGTGATAGTTCCACAACTATCAATACGAACCCGATTCTTGAGACGTTTTGAGAAAGTATGCTATTTGCAATTAACATATTGGAACGGCGAAGAGGATTGGAGAAAGCAAGAGCGAAACGTTATTGGCTTTCGAATGAAATCCACCAAAACGTGTTTTATGTAGGATATTAAGCGACAATGATAGATTTTCATGATTCCTCACAAGTAAAAAGTGGGCGGACGCTCAGGAGGACGCGTATGGCGCAGTGACTCGGTGACCTGGGACACAAAGGTGTATTATGGTTCGATCTCGCGCTCAGAGCTCACCAAGCTATCCATCCCTCCGGAGTCTGTAAATTCGTACCGGTCTGGCCGCAGACTTGTCTGGAAGAATAAGCAAGCAGCACTGACTCGATACAGCGGGAGGTCACCGCGAGTCACTGTAGAGGCCAGATATGCATTCAATCACCTTAAACGAAATTGGAAACCAAAACGGAGGAACGCATGAAGCATCCCTCAGGGATTGATCAGCGCCGAGAACTCCATCTTCATCTCTGAGCGCTAAACACTTATCAAAGGACCAAAATCAATGTGTTATTTATTTCGATTGGTCCGTATCACAGATTTTTTCCACTGAGCAAATCGTAAAACTTCTTGAAGCGAGAGCTTTCTACTCAAGCGCCTTCATACGTCAGAACACTATGAGGGGACAGAGTGTCTGATTGTACGAGGGTGCTTCAGCAGAAAGCCATCGGTTGATAGTGCACTGGCCGGGAATCGAACCCGAGTCGCCTGCGTGGCTAGCATTCTACCACTGAATCACTGCGGCTGTTAACCGTCTACTCTTCTAGCATTCAGATTCGTCTCCTCACGTGATCGCTTGAATGGAGGACTTGTCTTCATCATGAACGTCGTAGAATTCTGGTCGAGCCCATTCCCTTGCAATTTCGAGGATAGCCAGGCTGGGGCTCTGCGTAGCGCTCGTTATTGATTGTCGCATGATGTTGAGGAGGATGTGAAGTGAAGATCAACTCCGCGTAGAGCGTAGATCCGCGCCGAGACGTTACTAACCACTCGGCCACAGTCCCTCCTCTTCCAGATTACAGAAATATTACATGCCGAGTTCTATGGAGACTCACGAACTGTTCGTCGCCTTCAGTCATAGCAAAGGACAGGACACCCGGGAGCAATCATCGCCGTCCAATCTGAAGAAGGATAAACATGAGCTCTCGGCGTTGCTCAATCCCTGAGGGTTGCGCCATGCATTCGTCTCATTCTAACTCGTTAGTATGCATGTCTGACCTTACAAACCGCGGTGTACTTCCGCTGTATCGAGTCAGTGCTGCGATCCGCTCAGACAAGTCCGGGACAGGCCCTGGTACCAATTCACCGACCCCCAGGGGAATGGATGGCTTGGTGAGCCACGAGTGCGAGATCGGACCTCGATCCTCGTTGCGACGCAGAACACCCCAACCACTGCGCCACATGCGCTCATCTCAATTTGACCGACACAGAATTGTGTGTTGTGCAATTACACAGCCCATCACTCTGACTAGAGTACTACAGTACTTTTGTCTCGTCGGGGGTTCGAACCAGGACACCAGGCTATGAGTCGGTGTCATGAAGACCGTGGCTCGCTATACATTTTTATTTACGGGTATAATAATCCTTCTATTTCTACTGCACCGCGAATCCGATGAGAGCGCTAGCAGTTCGGTCCAGTCGCCGTCGGCATTTTGTGACCACAGTTCTTTCTCTGCAAAATGGAATCTCCCCATCGACGAGGGGTAGGTTGTAATTTTTTTAAAAATTTTTTATTGCATTTTTACCTCTTCTTTCCTAATATTAGTCCATTATGATGCGATATATGAGAAGTCGACCTTATTCGCTAAAGAGGTACTTCTCATAGAAGTGTTAGTAACCATTCGAAAGCTTTGACTTTTGGCTACAGCCCCACCTCCCCGGTTTCCGAGAAGACCTTTTTGTAACGTTGTAAAATCCACACGAAACCATGTCTCAGACGCGTTTCTCGCGCGGACAGAGCTCTTTTTTGGACTATTAGTAATCTCTCAATAGCGTAATCGTTTCTGATTCCAACGCTGTGCTTAAACCCTGAAGACACAGCGTCTCTGCAACGCAGCAGGTAAAATAAGTTGGATTCGCATGTGAGACGAAGCGGGTCTTTGGCCGATTCACGTGTGCTGGGGCGATGATCGATCAATCTTGGACCGCTCTTACGCGTCAGTGGCACGTGGTCGCCTCAGCCAGCGGCACGTGAATTAGCCGAAGACCCCCTTGGTCGCACATGCGAGATGAACCTGTTCTTCCTGCTGCATTGCAGACGATCGGTCTTCTCAGGATATAAGCGCAGCGTTGGAATCAAACGATTTCGCCATCGAACGATTACTAATATTTCGAAGAAAGAGCTTTGTATGGGCGAGAAGCGCGTCTGAGACATAGTTTTGTGTGAATTTTCTAGCGTTATAAAAGGGTGCTTTGAAAAACCGGCCCCTTACCGTGATGGCCAGAGGCTTTCGAATGATGACTAACACTCTTGTGAAAATTTTTGTCCAGAGAATGTGATTGATTTTTCATTTGTTCCCCTTGTGACCGAGAAGTACCCCTTTTCTTTTTCGTGCGACCAGTCATCATAATTTACTGCGCAAATCACAGCATTTCCTAACAGTAGACTTTTCTGTGGCATGGCTCTCCCCCAAAGGTCTTCGAACATTTCACGTGTTGCTCTGGTTGCTGCTTGAGGACTTTGCCCTCTTCGTTAATATTGCAAAATGCTGGTCGAGACATTCTCCTTGTAATCCTGGAGGTAGCCGACCTAAGACGATCCCCGGCGCTAAGTGATAGATTGCAAGAGAGTGTTGCGGGGGAGGGGGGCGAATGGGGTTCGAACCAACGCTTCGCTTATAACCTAGCTTTCTGATGCATGACATCATTAACCTCTGCGTTACCGCGCCCGCTTAGCTATTTCAACCCTTTGGGGACCATGGGGGCCTTTCCGATGCTCAACGCGCGACGTCGAATCTCACTCGGCTGCTGTAATGGCGGCTCCGTATCTAGTGAAAAAGCAGGCAGGCGGCCAAACCCAGACATGCATGCACAGGCATGCAGATACCGCCTGCCTGACTGCCGCATAGACGACGGCGCGACGCCGCCTGGCCATCAGCGCTGATCTTCAAAGGGTTAAACGCTGAAAATATCATAGAGTATTTTTTAGCTTCAAAATGGCTCAATATTTCTAGTCATTCCTTATTTCTTAATTATTTAGGCCATCGGAATGTACGATGTATAGCTGTTTCGACTACGAAAAGTGCAACTCGGGTTTAAAAGTGTACGTCTACCCCGACGTAAAGGAGCTAGTTCTATCGGAGACGTACCGGAAAATCCTTACCGCCATACGAGAGAGGTAATGAAATTCCGGAATTAGTGTATATCAGATTCTCGGTGTCTCCTAGTCGTGTACTTTCTTGTCGCTCCAATTTTTGATCTAACGCTAAACTTTGTTCATTTAGGTTTTTGTCGCATTATATGTAATATATCAACTATGAAACTGAGGCTCGCCTAGCTCAGTAGCTGTTATGCGGTGTAGTAAGAAGCAGAAATGATAAGCACGACGCCGCTTCGATCTCCTGCCCCAGCACTCTCTTGCAATCAGTCAGCAAATGCCTTGGGGAATTCCTTAGCCCGGATATCTCCAAGACTGCAAGGACAATCGTCTCGACCGGCATTCTACGGCATTCATAAAGAAGACCAAATCCTCAAACAGTGATCAATCTAATCCTTGAAATGTTCGAAGACCTCTAGGGGGGGGATGGATACAGGAGATGGGTCGAATGCAGGGGCTTTGGTACCCGCACAGTAGGGCTGCGATGGCGAGTTGTGTAAATATAAGTGCAAAGTAATATCAGTTATGAACTTATACTGAACTTTTCATTTACTAAAACCGATTATTTCAATACTTTCAATCGTCTATTCTTGAGGCCTCCCTCAGAAATTCAATATAATCAGATAGAATTTTCTTAATTCTTTCAGAGTATGGCACCTCGAATGCTATGCGTGCGTTTCCGTTTTCTCGGAAGCCTCATCAATAACATACCACTCCGCTACTCGCTCCCATTATAGAGAATCGATGTCGTATAAGTTACACTCTGCGTCAAATGGAAAGGTTACTTAACGTGGTGTTTTTTGAGAGATAATAAGGGGCGAGTAGCCGAATGGCATGTGCTACCGATGAGGCTTGCGGGAAAGCCGAAACGTACGTCTGGTACTCGGGGTGCTATACCAGACCTCTGAACAGCTTAAGGTAATTCCGTAAGATTGTTTTCAGTTCGTACTAAGCGTTTCGAATCCTATCATCTACGGGGCATCTTTTGAACCTAGTAATGTTTGATTCTTACGATGGTGTGCTCTTCATGGAACTTCATGTCATTCAGTTTAGCGCAAGAGTTGTTTCAGCCGATATGCCGTCTCTAGTCCTACTGACGCTTGCCTTTATATCGTCAGCGTGGACACAATTGACAGAGATAAAATCAGGTTTGCCTTAGATACTACTATGACATGATCTCTTCTTTTCTACTTACTAGATCAGTATGGCAGCAAAATATTGAGATCTCTCTCAACAGCTGTCCTTTTGCAAGCGAATCTTACACGAGGTTGGTATCTTACCCCCTTCAAGACTGATGGCTAACTTTTTGACGATTTCGCCTTCCTCAGTACTTAAATCAATTATTCTGCTCTATTTCTTATATCTAGTAGGAATTTGAGAGGCGTCGTGGCCTAGTGGTTGTGATTTTCGTCGCAACGCGCGTGGGGGCCGAATCCCGCTCCCCAACATTCACGGGCAGTCAACATTGAATGCCTTATAAAAGGCCACAGCCAAGCAATCCTCGAGATTGCAAAGAGACGTGCTCAGTCACTATTCTACGACGTTCAAGAAGAGGGCGAAACTTGATTAGATGTTGAAGAAGTTCTGCGATCAGCATATTGAAAAAAGAGAAAACACTGTGAAGACGGATAATAATGTAGCAAACTAAGTGGAAATCTGGTGTAAAAGCCGATTCGAATGTCTACTTCTTGTATGAACCCCCCGTTCAACTACTCATATAGTAGAACTCTCCGGTAGTTTGTCACACACTGTGAAGAATAGTGTTTTTTTTTTCATAGTCTGACAAACGCCGAAACGTTGCGCATCGATTTCAAACGGGTAAATACCAACCTCGTGAAAGTTTTACTCAAAAAATGGGTAATTCGTAAAATATTTCTCAACATTCCCGCCAAGTGAATGTCGTTCTTTCGAATCTTAATCTGTAAGTGAAAACTTGTAGGGCAGTACTTTTTCGTATCATTCCAAGGTAGTTTCCGGTCGATATTTTCACAAATACTTTCCATAAGAAAAAGATGCGAGTACAATCATCATTTTCTAAAAAATGCTCGAAAATCTACACATTATTTTTTATGGGACTGTGAGCTGAAAACAATGGCGTTCTCAAATTTCGTAGATGGAAAACAATTTTTATGTCAGATCCATTTGCATAGAATTTTATCGATGATCTAGAACCAGAAGAAGATCCAATCTTATTGCGTTTAGCAGTGTTACGATGTTGTGTGGATGTATATCCATGAATG
Organism: Parelaphostrongylus tenuis; assembly: GCA_019055375.1. Classification (NCBI taxonomy): domain Eukaryota; kingdom Metazoa; phylum Nematoda; class Chromadorea; order Rhabditida; family Metastrongylidae; genus Parelaphostrongylus; species Parelaphostrongylus tenuis. The sequence goes on along the minus strand of JAHQIW010000660.1, from coordinate 61,291 downwards.
TTGAGTGATATACAAACTTTCGACCCCCAGCAGATATTCAACCCGCGTTTCATTCATACTGAGGGTCCGTTTATCACTTCATCACCGAGGCTACAGCTTTTCTACCTGTTTTTGCCTCCAGTTTAAATGAAGCGCGAGTTCAACTCCCGTCTAGGGTTAAAAGTTTTGCATATCACGCAATATATCAATCAAGGATACCTGCGATAAATCTTATAAGACTTAGTTGTTAGTACTACTTTCTTTTGCAGCGAAAACTACGTCCGGAATGTTGACTGGTACATATCTAATCTTCCTGCTGATGTTTGGAACGATGGAATGAACCATATAATTTTCAATTTGTATCATGGAACGTTTCCAGACTATTCTGATCACAATCTGGGCTTCAAAACAAAGAAAGCCATGATTGCTCGTGCATCGCCTAACATTCAGGTAGATCGTGGGACTTCAGCCTTGCAAAGAAGAAGAAATCGTTAACTGACTATTACAGAACTATCGCTTCGACTTCGATATATCCTTCCCACTATTTCATAAGGAGCATCCATTGCGTAATTCGTTTGAAGTAGGTTCCATTTCTGGGTACTTAGTCAAAGAATTACCGAGTAGGAATTAACACATTAACTTGGACCTGTCTCGCCTATCACTTTACAGTAGGCGGCCATTATATAATTCATTCAAATTGCCCTAAAATTCCATAGATAAGAGCGATCTGTATTGGAAAATAGTACTGAATAAAAATTTTGGTAATTTTTATTCATCTTATTGTTCTTTCATCTTCTTATCTCAAATTTTAGTAATTTTCCCATCTCATCTGGCGCTATACTGCATAGCTTCGAAAAGCACTGTGTAGTATTGAAAATTTGTTTTGAAAACGATTTCGCCGCTATGTATATAAACGATAATGACGAGGTAGAAATTGGAAAAAGAAGTTAAGCTATTGTTGCTTTGGTTGTTCTTTGTGTTCAAAATGAAAAAAACGCTTAAATGTTCACCCTTTTTTGGAAAAATTAAATCGCTCATATCAATGGAGTCTTAGAGTTAGTCCTGAATTTGCTTTCTTAAATAAAAATGCTACTCCAGAGTCGAGCATTCGTGATTTTTGTCGAAGCAGTGTGAATTCTTTCCTCTTTCTTATTTCCTTTGGATACGTCTGATTATTAATAAGTGGTTCAAAGAACCGACTTACTTCAAACTTCGGCAATATCAGTCATTAGTTTATTACTTGTTGACCGAGCCAAGAGCGCGAAGTTAGTAGAAATAAATCCACTCCGCTAACGTTCCCACGTCATCGTCTTCTCCCTCCGTCCGGAGGCGGTGATTCGAGTCGATGTCAGAGTTGTTGGTCCTCGTTCGAACGGAAACGTAAGCTAAGTGAATTCATTAACTTCGTGCTATTAGCATAGTCAACAAGGAATATATAAATTCAGTGCTGCCAGAAAAGTACTGAGGGGGTCGGTCGCTGATTGGCTATTGATGCTCGACGCAAAGTTGATCCTCCACCCTTCTCAACATTCCGAAAATCTTCATCAGACGTCCTACGGAACGCTCGTCTGGCTATTATCGGGATTGTAAGGGGATGTGCTCAGCAAGTATTCTACGTTTTTTACGAAGAAGACAAATCCTCACCCAGGCGTTGAACGGGAGAATAAAAAATTGAATGCAAGAGAAACTGGGATCCGCACATGAAGAAAGCTTTGATATAGAGTAAATAAAATAGAAAAGTATACTTTTCCCTAGTAATATCCGTTTTTCAGAATGATATTTCATTCAAGACAAGAGATCAGTACATCGTTTCCTTCAAGGGAAAACGATACGTTTATGGTGGGGTCTTGAAATTTTAGAATCAATTATGTTCCATGTGCAGTTTGTCGCAGTTGTGTGATTCTTGTTTTTAACGATGGATTTCAGGTATTGGTTCAGAAACACGAGATTCTCTCCATCACTTACATAATGGGGAAAGTGTAGCTATGGTTACAACTTGTCGGCACAACAATGACTGGAAGGTGTGTGGTATGACAATGATTTTGAGCCTTCCATGAGCTCTCTTATGAGCACTTATACGTTACAAGATACGTCTTTCGGCCTTTCACCCTCGTCAGTTACACGGAACCTTTTCTTTCCGTCGGTTCTACGGCGATCTCCCCCTCTGTAGAGAACTGTAGAGGAGTCGACGACGAACTCTTTACAGTCAACTCACAGTGAAACAATCACTGTGGTGTTCTTTCAAAGTACTTGACTGTCACATGCGTGCGTATGGCTCTTACGTGGGCATATGTAACAATTAATGCAATTGACTGAGTGTAAACAATTTAAAAGTTCTACTTTCTATAAGCCTCGGCATAATTAATTGATACATGAAAATCGAGAAAAGTTATCTTGATTAGCTGACGCGAGGTTGGTAGATTAGTCGTGGAAATTCAGTTGACGTTTCGGCGAGCCGCTTTCTTCAAAGTCTGGGCGTATGTAGTATTAGTCTATTTGAATGATTCGGATGGTCTTATTTATATGCTGCCCAGGTCAGGTTAGAAGATCAATGATGAGTGTAAACAGTTTGGCGTCAATTCCTCTATATAGGGAGTATGTCCTCGAGGAACTGACTAATCGAAAAGGCACCATGCAATTGACGAGGCTGGAAGGCCGAAACACGTGTTTTGCTTTGAAGTGCCCATAACAGACCTCATGAAAGGCTCAAAATATATGTCAGATTATATTCTCATGAGCGAGATTTCAAAATAGTCGATTCTGTGGTTTTTAGTCTTTTTAGTTGAATAAATTTGATGAATAGTGATACATGTGGTGAATTCAGGAGTACTACTAATGCAAATTTGTGATCACCACCTGTACCACCTGTGTCACCTGTCGTCCCATTGATCTTCAAGTGACTTTAGCTGACGCCAGTAAAGCCTCCATATCTTCTCGTTGCGTCCAAAAGTTGCTTACTAGGTTCTTCTCGCTGTAGAAATTTGTAGAGTGCCTTATCGTTCTTCTGGGCTTTTCTTGAATAGATTGAACCGATTGTTAATGGGTCGTTAATCTTCCTGTTGTGCGCTTGACATCATGAGGAATCCACTCTGTAACGGCTGTCGTTCGCAGGTTGTCGTTAAAACGTTCCACTTGTCCGGCCCACCTTATCTTCGATGGCTTAGCATGTAGAACGGCATCTTGGATCTTTTCTCTCATCAGCGAGAAACGGGACACTCCTAGCATCGACCTTTCGGATGCGCCGGCAATAATGTTAAGTAATTTTTCATCTTGCTTATGTAACAACAAGGCTTCTGATGCATATGTTAAGGCAGTGATAATCGATAGTCTCATCTTGAGCGATGGTTGTGATGACCAACATTCTTACTTGCAATTTCTGTACATCTTTCTATAGTTTTTTGGAAATACTGTCCAATTGAATTGGAAACATCAAAATTTCAGTATATATGAGTGATAGATCTTGTTGGTGCGTGTGGCGGGTAGCTGGAGGTGCCTTACATCACACACGTGATCAATGATTCGATTTCGTGGAGAAGGTTCAGCAAGCCTTAGATCCCTCTGAGGTCGGCGATTCGCTACTAGACTTGTCTGGGAGAGTAGCAACATCATTAGGTCAAGGAAAGTAATTGTAAAGGCAAGAATATGCACTCAGTCACCTCAAGGGATGCCTGATGAAGTCGAATACCTAGTGCATCTACCAAGAATTGAACGCTGAGAGCGTTATCTTTCTTTTTAACTTCTAAGTTTCGTTGGTATTCCTAAGACAAACTTCCAGCAACATGAGTTTAATGTTCAAAACTCTAAGTACTGATTTGTACGAATTCAGGCCCATCAAGACGCCAGATGTGAGATAGACAACAATGCTTACGACAAGTAATTTATTCTTTACTATACTCATTCTTATTTAACGCTCCTTGAAATTATCCCTATTTGCGACGCAAATGGTAATTGCTTTATTCTCAGATGGGATTACGAGGCAATGATGGCCAATTCGACATTCTGCTTAACACCAAGAGGAAGGAGATTAGGCTCGTTTAGGTAGAATATGAATGAAAAAGCTGCATCTCTAAATATATTTTGCATTTCTGATGCTTAAATATCTGATTATTACATTCAAATAGCTCTATGTCAGGTTTCTCGAGGCCTTACGATTTGGATGTATCCCAGTTGTCTTATCAGATGACTGGATTCTACCGTTCGATGAAATAATTGATTGGTCGGAAGCTGTGGTAGTGATACCTGAAGCCGATGTTCTTCTGGCAGTTTTTTAAGACTTTGTTTTACTGAAAGATTTCCGTTTCCTTCTGTGTGATCTAGTTGACTAGTAATTGTTGCTTTATAGGTGCCAGATATTTTGTATACGTATACACCGCAAGATATTTTTCAACTGAAACAACGCGGATTCTATATTTACTATCGTTATTTTAGCAGCGTCGAAAAAATAGCGATAACTGCATTGGAGGTCAGAAGATCATGTCCTTTTACTTATTTGTTCACTTATCTGTGTATATTTCAATTAATAGCGGTGAGAATGTATCAAATACTCTGGAGGAGCTCTCAGGAAAACGATAAACAAGTATTCTCTTTGTCTAGACTCCAAATTTCACATGATAAAGCTCTTCCAGGAAATCTACCCACTTGCATGAAGTGCTTGTTGATTCGATCCCTTGCCCCAAATAAAGCAATTCCTACGAACCTCCTGAGTTGGCAAAGTGCTTCTATATTTTCGTTAACAGGAAGATTTATCGGTGGACCCTCGTAAGTTGTTCTGTGGAGCAGATAAGTATCCAATCAACTCCGTGATGGAAGAGTCAACGCAAGGGTATAAGGGCGTAGCTGGAAGCGTCTTCCGTCCTATTACAACTTGTGCTTTTTTTTTGGTAACAGATTTTTTCACGCCATTTTTTTATGCCATGGAGATTGGCCTTGAGTAGTATAGTGAGATATTTGCTGGAAAAATTGTCGCATACGAAAAGGGTGGTGAGAGCTATTTGATGGAACAGTGTATTAATCGTGTAATAGTTTGATACCCAGCGTTCACAAGAAGCGAGTTATTACCGTGGCCATAAGAACAAAGGTGACAGTGAGAGACGTCTTGGTACCTTATTTGTGACACTTTCATAATCGGAATAAGTCTTAGTACCCTCTTTACCAGCTAAGGATACTCGTCACGGTCAAAGGATCTGTCTAAAAAGATTCTAAATGTTGTGAAAAGTACCCCAATGGCTTTTGTCGATCAACTTCAGGCGAAGAAGTGAATATCTGTGATGGGAAAGATGTCTAATATATTTGAAAGGTACAGGAAAGAGCTCTAATTCACAAAATAAACAAAGAAAACGCATTGGAATCGGCGTGCGCTGTGCGATCTGCCGAGTCTTCCCTTATGCGCGTTGCCATCAGAGTGTTGATACAGATGGGTTTTAATGAAATGTGAAAAAATGGGTCAAAACATGCATAGATGCGAATCTATTTGTTAAGGTTAAATTCTTTTAGATCGTATGGGAGCGGGTGAGATTGTCACGAGGTTTAGAGCGTTCTCGTTGGAATCACTTGCATCCATTCGATGTAGCTTCTACCACAAAAGATGTGACCATGATTATCAAGGCTAGTGAGAAACCTTCGTCTCGACTTCAGAAAGCGGTTCTGAACTACTTCACACTGAGCAATCTGCGTCATGTGAGTTTAGCGTATCTAAAGTTTGTGGTCTGGGGTTTTTTTTTGAAGAATTAAATGGTGGTTACGTTTAGTAAGCTTATTATTTTGGTTTCAATCGTCGTTTTGAAACTCTTCATAGTGAATTGCATCTTTTCGTATGAAATAGGTAATTACGGTAGATTTCACATTACTCAAGACCTGAAAAAGTAGATTCAGTGCACGGTGTACTATAGCAAATACGGTCTTTTATAATCTGACAATGTATTATTTTTTCTTTGAGTCTTTTATGAAGTCTTTTAGGGGCACTTATACAGTGCTATACACATGTTTCGGCCTTTCAGCCTCGTCAGATGCACAGTGCCTTCCGCCTGAGTGAAAATTACTGATCATGCAGTGATATGTAATTTCTGTCGTGTGTGAAAGGAATTTTCACTTTACACGAAGCAGTGTAACATGTTTGTCAACAATCTCCTTATGTAAGGGCGGTTCTTCTCGACAATGATTAGCTCAGACGAAAGGCCCTATGCAACTGACGAGGCTGCAAGGCCGAAACGTGCGGTATTGCACTGTGCGAGTGCCTGTGAAAAGCCTCATGAAAGGCTCGAAAAAACGTTGTGTAATAATTTTATTGCTTCGAGCAAGGTGTGGAAAACAGTCGATCATGAAGGTACTTTTTTTCTATCAAATAAGCTTTTCTCTCACTGTGAAATGACCGCACAAAGCAAGCTTTCCGTTCGTTTGAAGTCATCAAGTTGCAACGATGCGACGCCTACTTTGACACACTGGTAGGCAACCACGAGTTATCGTTTAGTCAGATGTGTATCCAATAACTTCCAATAATATAATATAAATACAAAACAAAGGTGGGCGCATAGTGCGTCTCTTGGGTACTGATCAGCGCTGAACACTACCTTCTATCCTTTATATAAAAAGGTAGTGTTTCAGTAGGCTTTTTTTTCAAAAATAATGTTCAGATCGTCATACTCTGGCCACATTCGCGAGGAGTTCCGCCAATAGGAGCAGATTTCGGTGTAAAAATCCCACTTGAATTCATCGAAGTCAACAATGTCGTAAGTTTTTCTTTCTTTAAGACAAACTACGTTGCCCTGGTGATTACGCTATGAATGCTTGTACAAATGCATTCCTTTTTCCATCAAATGATCAAGGCATCAAATTGGGGCGCGCTGTATACTCTAGTACTCCAATCACTAGTCAGTTAATTTCGAAATTGATGCGAAATTTTCGGTGGAGGATAGGGTGTCAACGCGGATTTAAAGCGGTATTCTGCTTTCATGAAATAAGGTTGGGTTTAGTGAAGTGAGAGTTTCTGATGCGCTGTTTTTGCCTTTTCCTTCCTATTTTCACAGAAACATAATCATGTAGGTGTGAATTGGTGGTTGCATAAATTAATATTGTATTCCGCAAATTTGATCAAAAGCCTGCAATCAAATAAAAGGAAAGTTATAGTTATCAAGGTTATAGTGAAGATTACTGGTCGTTTGATTGCAAAGTAGATGCTCACGCGGGGTTTTTTGCTTTGGCGCTACTCTTCCCAAATTAGGTGATTGAACTCTTTACTTCAGTAAAGAGTCAACTAATATGCGTATTAACATTGCTAAAAATCGCTGAACTAAGCATGAGAGTGTAAGAGTAACTCCTCAATAGATAAGTTCAGGAATGGGCTAACAATGCTTCATTTTCGGTGTATGTGAAATCTGCCAATGTTGGCCATACGCAGGTCACATATCATGGCCTGAAAGCAAGAAAAACAAAAGTATTGAAAGCGTAGTGAAGAGGACGAAGAACCCTCACCTACTTACCCACATCTTTGACCCACTTCACATATCCTCTCGCCTCGACGTACTCTTCTGAAACATAGCCTTTCTTTAGAGAATGAGTGATCACTTGGTGAATTGAACGCGCAGTCGTTGAGGAAGTGCTGATAGTATTCCGGAGGACACGACTGAGATTAGGAATCCGAAGTTCCTCTTACGTTAACGTCAAAAGCCAAGCACGCCTCTGTGTGCGCTAAAATCTTGAGTATCAAGTCGATGAGATTAATTTAGGTAGCAGCTACTTGGCAGATACTGTTGGTGACTTGATCTCAGCGATATGTCAAGGGCATAGGGGATGTCACCAAAGCGGTGTTTAAATTTCTTCGTGCAGATCTCATAAGAAGAATGTGGTACTCAGCGAACTCAAGAAAGCTCCTAGCATCCACTGGGCTGTTTTCACCCACGACTGGGGCAAATGGGATCTTACTGAGCTCCTGCTTAAGTCACTGGACGATAACTGGAAGAGATAGGATCCGAGTGATGTTCTCCATGCCATTATTTGATTGTCCAGCATTTACAACTAAATCACGAGCACTCGGCTCTTGAATTAAACTCTGGAGTTTTACTCACTGTTAAAAAATTTCAAATAAACTTCGTTTTAAACACATTCTTAGACGCGCTTAATGTTGTTGGCGGCGCCTTGGAGATACGCCTATTTTCTTCTCAGTGCACTCCTCACCTCGTTTATCCCTTTGCGGAGTAATAGGGTCATTTTGAACCCTAAATTTTCAGAAGTATTTTTCTGCTAGACAAAGCTTTTTATCTCGAATTTGACTAATCATTCTTAAGCTCAAATCTTGGGGATTTCGATACTTTACTTGGCTTTCAAGAAATCCTTTGTAGTACGGTGTAGCGGCAAAAATAAAATTACGTTTCACACTCGGTTTGCCTTGTTCGCTCAGCTGAAGTCTGTGAATCGCTTCTTATTGGGCTACTAAACTCATTCGGTATGCTAAATCTCGACGAATTTGAATCGTAAACTGGATCTTCAAAAGGTTATCATAGCGCGCTGTGAGAGCGAAAATGAAATTACGTTTTGCGTTTGGGGTTTTCTTCGCATATTGGAGTAACATATGCACAAAAAGGATACCAACTTGTAGAGAGGACCGCGTTCTATCAGAGTGGTGCAAAGAACTCAAAGTATTTCTTGACACAAAGAAATAATTTTTGTTGAAGAAAGAAAATGGCGCGCCCACTTACGATATGGATTGTACTGTCTATTTTTCACTTTCCCTTTTTACAAGGTTATCCTGTATGCCTCATTTCCCGACTGTTATTTTTACACTGGAGATTACTCGAGCGTTAAGATAATTTGCAGAGTATCGACACAACTCTTCTTCGAGATAGTTGCCGCACCGGATTCCTTCTATATCTTGACGAACGTATGAATCCAGCGTTACCAGAAGTCGTTACCCTATTGGAATACTCGTTCAGAAATCCTACACGAGTCATAGGAGTGCATGGTCTCGAGTTTGACGTCAGTTTTTGGAAGTTTTATCTTTACAACTTTTTCAAACATGCTCGTTCAATTCCTTGTGGATTATAAGGGCGAGATTTTTTTCATGCTAGTCTTTAGCAGAGGTGCTCGATTACACAATATGATTTAGTCCCAACAGCTATGACTATGTTTCCGTCGAACTTGTCTTTTTCAGTGGCAGAATGGTCGGATCTCACTGGGACGAGTGTACAACAGCGTATTCTTTTCAGTAGTTGTATTTCACAGGTAAACAATTCGTATTCCAGTGTATCTTAAAAGGTCCTTCTATTTTAACACGTAGGTATGACATTTTATCTCCCGTGATTATAACTTCAATAAACGCCTTAGTTTTCGCTGCAAGTGTGGTGAACTGTGGTCAGCTCTTGCTGGTTGATCTATCACAACTTGTGTAGAAGTGCAAGTAATTTATCAGGGTCCTGGAAAGACTCTAAGTTGAACGCACTTGCATGACAGGACAGACGTTTTCTCAATTTCTAGAAGTTCTCCCATAAGTTAAGCAAATTGGACATTGAGAACTCAAAGAGTACTCTTAATTAAGAAGTATTTCGTACTTCGAAGGGATCTTGCAAACGAGATTCCTACAGAACACAATTGTTTACCACAATATGTCACTGTTGTTATTAGCTGGCTTTTACTTAAAGAATTCTAAAATTTGGAAATCAAATTTGTTCTCTTTCTCTTGAAAGTGGGAATCAGAGATAGGTTTAGTGAAGACAGCGCAAAGCCTCTTATATAAAGACATCGAATTGTCAACGCTTGAGTTGTAATTTAGCTTCTGGACAGTTTAGTATCTATAGAAAAAAGGATAAAGCTCTCGGTGTAGATCAGTTCCTGAAGGATATGCCATACATTCCAGATGGCATCGTTTGAGATGAATGAACGCATGTCTAACCTTTACAATGGCTTGCGCTCGCATAACGATGTATCAAGTCAGTACTATGATCTTCAAAGAGATTCTACAACAATTCTCCGGCCCCACAGTGAAGAAGGCTTGGTGATCCTTGAGCGCAGGATTGAACCATCGACAATTTGTGTGTTATAGAGCACCTCTAACCACTGCAGCACACGCGCTTTTTCTAGTTACTATAGGTGCGGTAATTGTAGTCTTTCAAACCACTTTACAGATCTCTTAAGCTCTTTTCAAATTTTGTGAACTGAACAGTGGAACAATGATTTCAACAAATTAATTCGCCAAATCTTTACACCTTCCTGATTATTAACTATCACTCATCTCACTGCGACACAAATTAATGGCACATTAGGTTTTAATTTTGTTGTGGGGTGGCAGTGAATTGATAGCGACGTGATTCATAATGACACCGTCTCGCTTCGACTCCGCTCCAGATTCACCAGGCTTTCAATCCATCTTGATCGGTAGGCTGGAATTAGATGAGTCTTCGATCTACTAACACCTTTCCATCCACATGGGAACACTCTGGTACTGCTGTCTCAATACTTTAGGGAGGATCGACGCGATCGTCACCCAATCACATTCAAAACGGTGATGAATTTTTCACATAGCAAAGAATCCCGGGCGCAATATTTTCAAGATTCTCATCGATGACGGATACGAGGAATCAAATGGAATTCAAGAAGTATTGGGTCGTCATAGTAGATATGGAGATACTTCATGAAAAAATGCTAGTTTTCTATGAATACATGGTGGCTTTTTACATTATTGCATTTTACTGAGAGCTAAGATATCTCTGGTTTTGAAAAGCGCAAGATGTTAGTGGAGTCATACAAGATCTATTAGGTTTTTTGTCATCAATAAGTAAAGTTTCGATAGTTTGAAAGACTTGTTTGGAAGTATTCTTCAATTTTATAGCTGGTATCTCGGCGAGAACGTTTCACCTATTCCTAGAGAATTATGGAACGAGTGTTTGCCTGCTGTCCTTAATGTTGTAGTCACGGAACGCTCAATGTTACCACCAATGGTTATTGGTAAAAGAGGACAAGAAAATTGGATCAGGATCGACAGTGATGTTGTGTGTTATCGTAAAGTATGTTTTTTTTCCTTTCCCTGAATCCGTTGTGTGTGTGAAAGTAAGGAAGAAGTTGTTAGAAAAAATTCCTCTTTTCAGCTCGCTCAACGCTGGCAAGGTGGTCTGCCCTTGATTTACTCTGATCTCCGCTATATCTAATCTGATTCTTTCTGATTAGAAGGGTACAAAGGAACAACCTCATTCGCTGAAGAACTTTTCATAAGAGTGTAAATAACCATTTGAAGCTTAGATTTCTGTTTATAGCCCCACGTCACCGGTTTTCAAATAGACCTTTTTATAACGTTGTAATATCCAGACAAAACTATGTCTCAGATGCGCTTATTTCTCGGCGGACAAAGTTGGCCAAAGATATCTTGATTGCAGATGCGAATTGAACTTATTTCATCTCCTCCGTTCTAGGGAAATGGTCTTTGAGGATATAAGCATACGTTGGAATGAAAAGCGATTACACTATCGAATGATTACCAATAGTCCAATGAAAGAGCTCTTTGCGGCGAGATGTTGCGCGTCTGCAATACAAGTAATCATCTTTTGAAGCAACGTCGAAAATAAGGTTTCTTTGTTAACCGCAACGTGGGGCTGAAGCATGAAGTCTCGGTTTAATTTCTTCCCATTGAATGAGGTCGGTTTTTATTTGTCCTCATATGATCAGAATATGCTTTGATTTATCTCAAGAAGTTAAAAGTTCTGCAGTGATTCCTTTGCCTGTGGTGGAATTTACTCCTTCTATTTTCGTGATCTCAACGTGTCTCAGTCATTTATTTCCCAAGCTCAAATCCCTTTATGTGATAGTGTTTTATAAATCTGGTACTTTGCTGATTTATTGTACAATTTGTTATATAAATAGAGGAAGTAAATTTGTGTCATTCAGTGGATTTTTAAATGAATATAGATCTTTCCTTTGCTGCCCAGAGGAGTTTCGTTTCATAGGTAGCCAAATTTGCATGCTTCAAAGCCATCAATCATACGCAGTAAAGTGACGTAAGACTAACAGATGAAGGATGTTTTCACTTCAGACTTATCAGTCAGTCTGTTACCGTTGCAATTATTGATCTGGTCCTTAGTAAATGAAAGGATTTATTATTATGCTAGCGACTATCGTTGGTAAGTATTACGAGTTAAATGCTATTACTTTCAGGTCTAGGTCTCAATTTTAGCTTGTGAGAATAAAAGTCTAAGAGAGGTAATATGTGATGTGAATCCGCGACGTTGCAATCCTCCCGATAAAACACGTGCTGGACCATTTCTCACAGGGTTAATTCAAGTTATTTTTTCCGATCCTTTGTCAAAGCGGTCTGATCCGTTGAACAGCAGTGTTATTAAGCAAACTTCTGCACATGCCACATGGTAATCTTGCTGCTCCTAGTGCTCAAGAATTCTCCAGATGGCAAAACTATGAGAACGGAGAAGGTGCAGAGTACGCTCCACCCGCTGGCCCTGGTTGGAGAAAAGGTAGGTGAGCATGTCATTTTTCGTATGAATGACGGAACTTAAGCCCCTTCTTGAGAATAATGGAAATGCGTTCTTGTATGCTAACAATGTTAAACTTTACCTTGACAAAATCTGATAATGTGATAACACGTTTTGAGCCTCTCATGAGGTCTGATATGATACGCTTCAACGACAACCGATGAACGAGAGCCGTTACCGACTGGATTCTTCGGGATATCAAGCGCTACACAGGAAGATCACCGACGCGATGGTCCGATTTTCTCACGAAAGGCATAGAAGAAGATATGATGCTCAGCGAATCCCTAGAGCAAGGAGGACCTACTGGGCTACTCTTGCACGCGATAGTGAAGAATGGAAGTGCTGCTGGTACCCGCTCGAGTCACTCGACGATCAGCGGACGACAGGTGATACAGGTGATGAGGTTTGGTACGGCACTTAAACAGCATTAGACAGGTGCTGTTTCGTCCTTGCAGACTAAGTAGCACGGTGGCTTTTGGTTCACCCGATCCCTTGCAGAGGGATATACCCCTCCATATACAGTAATCGACGCCCAATTATCGAATTATCGCAATAAAAACCAATATATCAATACGATCAATAGATAAGTCATATAGTAATATATCAATAAATCAACTCTAGTGTTTACGTGCTGTACCAGACCTAAAAAAGGCACAAAACATGTTATCATTTCATCAGATTATCGGGTTGTTATTGTTTTTGAGCGAGGTCTGTATAAACAGTTGACAAAGAAGGTATGACTTCATATTACATGGAAGTTGAATTTCACTATGGAGTTTCTAGAGAAGTTCCTGAATATTTTTGGAGTGCCGACATGAAATCGTATTCGTTGAGCAAATTCTGCCAACCGAGCAGTGGTTTCTGTTGTTGATAGAGTGAATATTTTTTGTCACATACACATGCGGATATGACCGACCAGCGTGCTCAGACTAAAATAAGCAGATCGCTTTTTCGTTTGTATCACCTTAATTTGGTGAGCCGTGTAATAAATGGTGTGAGCTAGGCTTCCTATTTAACGCTCTATCTTAAGCACATCTTATTTGCTTTCAACATTTTACACTCGACTGTAGGAAGTGATAATCTGATAACATGATAACATGTTGAGCCTTTTATGAGCTCCGGCACGGTACTTATACAGTATTAGACTACTGCTGTTTCGCCCTTGCACGCTCTTCATTAATCTTTCGATTCGGGCGATCCCTCCTTGCAGGGCGATACACCCTACTATATAAAGGAACTAACGTCGAATTACAGATCATCGCATGTCGATTGACAAAATGACAGTGCAGTGACCACAGCCGAGAGTCTGAGGCTGGCAGAATGAATCCTACCTTTACTCTCGTCTGTTTTTGTAGACCTCAAGAGCACGGTGCCTTTCGATACAGCCGATTCTATTAAGAAGCATACAAGGGTGAAACAGCACCTATCTAATGCTTCATAAGTGCCGTACCACATATAACACCTCAAAACATGTTATCATGTTATCAGGATACTAGATTATTATAAGTTCTAAGCGAGTTCCATATAAACATCGAGAGTAAAGGTATATTTCGGGAAATAATTCATAGCTTCTTTCCTCTGACTGCGAAAACTTGAACTCTGGTTGGGTAATAGCTTTTCTTTTCCCGAGGCAACTCAACCATTTTAGATTATATATTGATATAAGAATGCCCCCATTTACACGGCTGCCTTTTATGCTCTTCTTGGCCTCATTAGCTTACTTTTTCCAATTCTTCTATTTAAATTAACTAACCTTTTCCCTATACTATTTTTAATTTGGGTACACTTTTGATCCCTTATATAGAGTCTTTTACCCAAGTGCTTTATGCAACCTATAATAGCAACCTTTGTTACAGAATACTAAAGCTGAGTACTTCACTGTCTAAGTGGTATACTCGATGATCTGGTTTTCTTCGGTACTTTTCAACTTCATCGGACCACAATGGGTCGTCCTCTGATAGTCGGATTCGAACGAACCCACTCTATTCTATATCCGTAAATCATAATAGCAATTCAAGAGGGAAGAATAATCAGTTACTGTTAAAACCATGAAAGCACGAAGCTCTCTACTCCGACCAGTCAATGAGAGATCATTACATTGCGCACTATGGAGTAAGCTGAATGATTATATGGCCTGTGAATTCCGTGGATTAGAAACGTACCAATATAGCCTTTCCATCTTCCCATTACTAGTTGTTTACAAAAGGTTTTAATTTTGTAGGCCTAAAATACCTTCGTTAGGTACGCGTTGAATTTTATCTTCGACAACGTATCAAGAGTGAACACAGATGTGCTGAAAACGGTATAGAAAATAAGAAGCCCTTTGCATTTCTTGGAGTAATCCCGAGAAAAAAAAAGTCAACAAAAAGATGATGAAGAAGACGTCGGCAATAAAGTTAGCGGTAGCGGTCATTTTGTCTACTATCTCGGGACACCTTACGATGACCTGGAGCCGATTGGCAGTTTCTGTACACATCCAATTCATTTTCATGAATAGCTGTGCCTGGAATATTACTGCGAATGAGACCAAACCAACGAATAGGTGAAGGATGGAGATGAAAGACAAACACATCGACTGACAAACGAGGCCAGCAGATAGACGGACACTAGTGAGCTTTCGTGAGAAAAGCTTTCATAGAATGAAAATTTTGTCATACCTGAATTATATTTGTTACCCAAGAACGGATCAACAGATTCCAATCCTTTTGAATATCTAAACTACTACGGTTAGGAATAAAGTTCTGGGACACTTTAACAAGCATGAGGTAACTCCGAAGCATATTATGGGAATATTAAAGTTCTTTATAAGAAATTCTCCTGAGGGCGTGGAAATAATTCGTCTTCATTTTCACTTTGTTACAAGCATTGAGGAGAAATACTCGGCTCTGGTCAACCGAAAGCGCATTTTGATGCAGCAAGACAGTGCCATACCGCACACTGTCAAAAAGGCCAAAGACAAGTATGGATGAGTTGGACGGAGACGAGGTTTTGCCGCGTCCCGCCTATAGTCCAGATTGCGCTCCGTCCGACTTTGGCCTATTCCAAGCAATATTTTTTGAAGGAAAAACATGGCCTCTATCTTTAAGAATAATTATTGTTTTTGTTTGGAACTATTGCATAAATTTTAAACTCTTACAAGTGCCCAGAACTTTCCTTCCAGCCTAATAATGGAATCTTACAAGAGCAAATATATTCAAATTCACAGTTGGAAGGGATTATTAGTTCTCTACTTTAGATGTTGTAGTCAGCTGGTTCTGTATGGAATTTAAGCCTTCATTAGGAAAAACATAATCGTTAAGCTTAGTTGAAATGGACAATATGACGAGCATACATTTCGCAACAGCTTTTTTTTAAGATAGTGGACGCTTATCAGTACCGAAATCTTCAACTTTCATTTATCATTTTTCCTCATGAACTTAACATGCACTTAGAATGCTTCAAATATTTGCTATAGAGGATTCTAAAGATTTAAGCATGCGCTATACTAGCGTATAGATTACATGTATTGATTAAACTCCTTTTCTTTTAGGCATTATGGATTTTCTTCAATCCTCACAATTTTGATTTCCGTTCGTACTAGGTCTTGGTGATATAAATATTGCAACCGGATTGGCGGCTTACACACCATTCAGTCGACTTGGCATTCGACGTGATTTCGATATCCATTTCGGAGGATCCGGAAGAAGTGGTGGACGGAGCTTTGGATTTGGTAACGGCTTCCAGAAACTGGTTGGTTCTGTACCATAGGCAAAACACTACCACTATACTGAACAAATACGTAAAGAAAAAGAATACGATCTGACAAATTATCTTCACATCAGCTACTACCATTATAACTCCTCAATAGACGCAATAAATCTGTTGTACTTATCAGTTTTCTATATCTGAACTGTTTCGGATCTTATCGCTATCTTTATGAGAACGCAAAACGAAACCATCACTTCCTAATGGGAACGTTTCCATAGACGGATGTTCACTCACCATCACATTTATTACGTTCTAAGACTACACGTCGTTAAACACTTTTAAGTAAAGATACAACTAACATAGGTTGTTCTAGATACAGATTGTTCCCGCGAGTTGTTCTGTTGATTGGGCTGTTATGCATACGGGAATATCGCAATGTACAATATATAAGCTAAACAAGATCAAATATATCGGGGGAACAAGGTCAGGTAGAAAGAGGAGTGCTCAACTGGAAATAAGGAAATTGGTGCATAGGTAGGAATTCTTGCTATAGGCTCATGACAGATAGAAAGCAGCGCAATATCATTAGATATGTTTTCGGAGATATATATCAACTGATATAACATAGAATAGTGATGAACTCTGTCCCATAACAATAAATTTCTCTCGTTTTGCTATTCATCTGATTGAAAAACGAGGTTTTCCAAGCCCACGTTTGGCTCTATATCTCAAAACGAGAGTAAACGTGTTTGATAGGAAACCTAGTCTTTAAACAGGGTAGATTTATTGCTTTAGCTCCGTTAAGATTTTCCTGCGTATGGACGAGAAATAACCTTGAGAAAAGGTGCGATATTCAAGCAGAGATGTGCACGCAAGCTCAACTATGGAATTCTGCATCAGCTAAAGGAATAAAACTTATAGAGCTGTAGAAATAACGGATGAAACACCATGAACCATAAGTGTCGGTGGAAGTGAATCAGTCAAACAACGAATTTGTTCCAAATATCTGAAAAAATATTATTGGGTATACTGTAACATCATACCACCGCAAGTGGCGGTCACAAAAAAAGAATTCTATCTGAAAATATCAACTAATCAAGTACATCATTTGTTTTATAATAATTTAATTTCTTAAGGCAGCTACTAGCCGAACAGGGAATAGGGTGAGCACATTTTATTCAACTAAATGCCGCTTTTACAACACTACATACCACTTCACGTACGGTGGCTATATATATATATATATATATATATATATATTATATATATATATATATGCATGTACATGTATACACATGCACATATTTACATGGATGTACATATATAAGTGATTATACATACACACCTATACATGTATATACGTATATTTGCATGCGGCATATACATAATATATATATATATATATATAATATACTAATATATATATAATATCAGTAAAAACTGATTGATAAAGTTGGCAAGGTAACGCAGTTCTGATACAACTTATCAACTACGAGGCAGTGATTCAACACCGTTTCGTCTACCAAGCCTCACACTCCTTCAGACTGGAAACTGGTATCAGGTTTCTCTAATTCAACTTTCCCTTTCCAGTTCACGTCGGATCGTCCTAACCCTTCGGGCCATGGACTTCAACCCTCTATGTCTCCAATTTCCCAGCGCTTCGCATCTGACAACGGCGTCTGATCACAGCGTACTACTTTTTGGCAAAGCACGCTAGGGGTTATAAACGGGAGGATTGGGTCTACGGCCCTGGAATGGTTAATACGATTATAACAGGACTCCGGATATAATCAACTCCATCAGGATTCAACAACGCTCAATGAAGGAGATGAAAATTCTTAAATAGAAGTCTAAGCCACATACGAAAAAATCGAAAACATTCTTCGAACTGGATGCGAGAAACAGGATAAATGATAAAGCTCTCGACGTTGATCAATACCTCGAAAACGCGCCATGCACTTGCCCTCCTTCATTGCAGGGTCATTCGAAGTTCTTCATGCATAACTGGCCTTTACGAAAATTGTCGGTGGCCTACCGATGTATCAAGACAGTGCTGCTATACTCCTAACAAGTATGTTACCAAATCACCCCAACCCCAGAGCAATGGGACGATTAGTGAACGTTCGGCACTGGATCAAAACCATGGTTTGATCGACCACGTGTGTATATCGCAGAGCACCTCTAACCACTGCGGTGCACGCGCTCTAACGGTGTCGAATACTCGGTATTCGAATTCAGTCCTGGAAAGCTTCTACAGTTTCTATCTGAAAGGAAAAAACATCATGAATAAGTGACGAATTCAAGACCTGTCAGCATGTTGTTGGCGTCATCAGGTGGTAGTGGAAGGTTTAACAACGTAATCGCTGCTTCCTCACTGTAACGCTTTATCATCTCGTTAAATGCAGACAAATACGAACCCGGAAGATCGATTGTTGGCCTGAACGACTACAAGCTTTGAAGAAAGGAATACCATAAGTACAGAAATATGCCCATGTACCTGCTAAAAAAAGAAAACAAATTAAAGCCATAAAAAAGAAGGTTATTCCACAACCTTCACCTCAAAAAGGACTAACCAATGCGCGCTGCCAGAAGAATGTGGCGTCCTTCTGAAAACTAACCTTTGTGTGTTAACGAGTGGTCCGCTAATTTGTGGAAAATGGCACACAACATGATCCCATGGTACAACAATAGACTCCGCTTTGATACGTAACATGTCCAACATCTGCTTCAGCTGACGATCTCTACGATGCATGTCCTTAAAGTGTCTCGTTTTCTCGAAGATCTAGAAGGATGTATGGAACTAAGGCAACACGCCCCACACTTGAACTTTTGCGCTAAAAAGATCAAATTATTGGTGCTTGAACCATAGAAATCACCCTGAGTTGAGCTGGACTGAACAAAAAGATATACATGATCAAATGCTGCGAGTTTATATCAAAACACACAATTTCTGTTATTAGAAAAACGACGCTATAAAATTTAATATGCTTTGATTCTCCCCAAATATAACAAATGAATTCATAAGCTGTGGATAATCAGAAGCTATGTATTAAAAACGAGATAAAAAATTTTCACGTAAAACCAAACGAACTGGATAGTAACATTATTACAAAAACTCTTTGATTGCTTGCCTGTAAACTGTTCACACATATAAACACTCTGAGCCGAGAATGAGATCGCCACCTTGAAGACATTGAAAGAATACACGCCAGTTGCAGCAGAAATAGTGAGCTGAAATCAAACAATGGACAAGAAACACAAGCTTTAACCATATACACAAAGATGCTGAGTAACATGCAAAACTTTTGAACCCAAGCGGGAGTTGAACCAGCGTTCCACCCTGCAGTGGGGTGCATTTTACCACTACACCGCCGAGGCCACCATCTTGCTACTATTTTCCTTCGATAAAAACTATCAAAGCTGCCAGCAACTAGCCTTTAACGAATAAAGTCTGGTCACCACATATGGGCATTAAACCCACTGAACCTGATAGATTGGAAATGTGTGATCTACAAAAATCCTTTGTTTTCCTGCTTTACAACAGCCCTTATGATGATATGAATATACAATTGAGAGTGCTAAGTGATATGCAAAAACATTCGACCTCAGCGGGGGTTGAACTCTGAAGAGTGTCAGGAGAGTAAAGGTATCGGTGGTGTAGTGGTGCTACACGCCTCCATTATAGGTGAATCGCGAGTCCAACTCTCCTCAGAAGGACCAAACTCTGTCTATAGTATACATAACAAACCTGTTGTCCCAACCCAGCCCAGTCTCAACTGGCCTTTGTAGATCGACAGGCCAAACATCAATAAACCTTTTCTGATTCCAGCTTTGAGAAAGAGCTTCCTGTAAATAGAATACATGGAAAGATATAGGAGATTCCGAAGCTTCGTTAAAGGTTTCTTGCTTTAAATAACTATGTGATGGCCTAGAGGAGAAAAGAACTGGCAACAAACCTTGTCGAGTTTATGGAAGTGTCTTGCAACACATAAACTCTTTGTCATATGTAACACATCTTTTAGGACATTGACGTAGTCTGATGAAGTTAAACGCTCCAAATTTCCACTGAGTTCCTGAAACAGGTAGAAATACCCAGTGTGCACAAAACTAAAAAAAAAAACATTGCCAACTTGAGCCGCCTCATGAACTGTCCTCGATTTCCGTTAAACCAAAAAATTGTGGCAAGAGCTCAGTTAGTTGATAACCAGTGGAATCAAAAGTGATATATATGAGAAACTAACCTTGAACACTAACGCTTTCCAATGAATAGAAAATCTACAACTACTACATCTCATCTCTATAGTCTACTCCTCTTCTATATCGAAGAATGTACTAGGTCGTTCCATAAGTTTTGGAACTAGAGCAATAAAAACCAAACTTACTAAACAGATGTAAATAAAAATGCATGGTTTTAATATCCTTCAACTACGCATTTGCTTGAGAACATTTCGGTAACCTGCCTAGACTTGATTTAAGATGAAGCTGTGATGGAAACAGATTCGCTTGCTATTCTTACACGACTGGCGCGCAGGAGAAAATGCTAATGAAGCGGCGCTTAAGATCAATGGAGCTTCCTATGGACGGTTCGAGCGTGACTGATCCTCCCGATTGTTCTCTCCAGCTTCGAACTTCTCTTACCACTTCGTAGCCGTCCTCTCCGCAACTGTATCATCGCCATAAACTCCATTAATCTTGCGCGCCGCTTCACTGGAATTTCCCCACGCTCCATTCGTGCATGGATAGGAAGCGAATTTGTTCCCACGACAGCTCCATCTCAAAACAAGTACAAGCAAGTTGTATATCAAAATGTTCACTAGAATACGCGCGATTGAACGACGCCAGCATCATGCACTTTTAATTACTTCTGGTCAATTAATTTAATGTTTATTGCTTATAGTGCCAGAACTCATAGAACGACGTAATAACAATGACTGCTCATATGCGACTGTTGAATGATATGCAGAAGTTTCGACCTCAAAGGGGAGTTGAACTCGTGTTTCCACTTGTGAGGGGGAAGGTGTTAACACTACACCACCGAGGTTACCGCCTTGTTACCACTCTTTCTACTACTTCTTTCAATGATCGGGAGTTTGAGAGATCCTTTAACACTATGAGATGCATAATTAGAAGATCATGACATACATTTCTAAAAAGCAGTACAACATAGAATTCTCACAGATTCAAAAAAATGAACTAATCATGAAAAAATCATACTTACAGAAATTAAGACAACATAAAAAGAAGTTCCTATTCATATAAGTGGAGAAAAACTTGCTTACTTTCGGCATATAATCCTTAGCAGTGAAATATTCAACAACAGCAGCTCGATCAATCTTCGAATAACGCAAGTCCTTGAGAAGCTGGGATTCCTGTAAAGTTGAATCAACTACCTTATCTTATATTTTTTGCTTTCATTCTAAATAGTAGAAATATCAAAGAGAACCTGCAATATTGTATTAACTGGTGAAACTTCATGGAAACCCAGTACGACAGTATTTGGCTTCATTGCACCCAAACCGGACAAACGAATGAGCTGCAAGACAAGAAATTTAGTTGATGAACACAATATATATGTATGTACATAAATATATATATATACATATATATATGTATATATGTATATATATACATATATATATATATATATGCTCATGAAAATGTTTTTATGGGTGTCCTTCATTTCAAAGAATTAAACTTATAGAAGTGCAGCGATTTTAATAACCGCCTCGAAAGAGCGCATAATTACAGGGGCACGCGATTTTCGTTATTTATTTTGAGATTTCTTCTGTTTCGGATCGGAAAAAATCCTAGATTTCTTGCATGGGACCTTTTTGTAATAAATTGCCAAATAAACCCTCTATGAAAATCAAGTGACGAGTTAATTATTCCGAATATAAAAACGTATTCTTCCTCTTACCCCAACAGCGCTCTATGTGGACCTTCTCAAGAACCAGTTTTAAACATAAAAATTGTAGAGATTTGGACTATCGAATAAGTACCAATAATCTAGGAAAAAGCCACATTCAAACAGCGAACAAAGCAAAATAAGTGTAAAACATTACATTGTTTTCAGTGCTACAACGCAATAAAAAAAGCTTTTCACTTCATAAACCAAACACATTAGTAAAATCGCCGCGATTTAGGCTTTCGAATGATTACTGCAAATTCAAGGAAAATGTTTTTTCCAATGTGAAAGGCTTTCAGCAATCCATGTATCCAAATGGGTACATCCCATCCTAAAAATACCAGATACTATTTGAGAAATTAGACTAACCTGTTGAATCCCTTGTCGAACACTGCTTGAAATAGTCAACTCAACGAATGCTTTCAATTTGAGATAATCCACAAGCGAAAGCCAGTAAGGGAATACCTATAAATGCTCTCATGATGATTTTTATCTGTACAGTTCAAAATATAGAGGAAAACAACAGATACAATGAGAAGAGTTAACTGATGATAATACGACGACGAAGCGCAGCAAGTAAAAAAGAAAGACTGATTTTAGATCTGGTTGGACGCTTCAAGAAACCCCCAGAAATTAGAAAACTTGACGAAATTGGTTTTTTCGAATATCGCACGTTGAAAAAGCATCTCGACAACAATCCCCCTACACTTGAAATATTTTTACTTTAATCTAGCCACACGTGCTTAACGAACCTAAACAAAATGATTTTCTCTTGGAATTTGGCTGATATCACGAGAGTAGTATGAAATTTTTGAAAACGAAGACGTCGATACGTTAGCCAAATGAATCTTCACATGAACCTCGTGGCAATACGAAAATCGTAGAAGGTACATTTTAGTTTGAATAATGCAGAGGTCAAAGATGAATTGCTTTTCAAAGTATAATAAACCTATTGACTGATAAGTGAACAGAACCAACTTGCTGAAGAGGATCAACGGCATCGTTCTCGTTCATATCACCCTTTCCGTACATGACCAACCACATACAATCCAGATTTCTTAAGGTCATTGACGAAATCCATCAACGGACATGCAGATGATGGCCTCGAGACTAACAGCAAGATTTGCGGACGCCAATATCTACAAGAGTAAATTCAATAAACTTCGAGTGTTCAATAAAAGATAAAGTTATTGGCGTTCATCAATCTCTGAGAGAAGCGCCAAACCTCGTCTTCACCTGGAATCGTTTGAGGTGATTTGAATATATACCTGGCCTTTGTAATGAGTCGTGGTGACCTACCGATCTATCAACTCAACGCTACCACCCTATCAGACAGGCCTTGCACCATTTGCCAACTCCGGAGAGATGGAAGGCTTGGTGAGGCATGATCGCGCGATCGAAGCGACGACCAATGATTGGTCAAACGCGTGTGTGTCACGGAGTACTTCTAGCTACTACGCCACGCACGCTTTTTTGGGTGTTTCAAACATAAGAGAAATATTCCATCAAAAACAACTACTTCAAACGATTGGATTTCATTCTATCAGGTCCACTTCTTCTTACTGGTGATTCTTTCAATATATACCTTGAACTTAATCAAATCATTCTCCGATCAGAACAGGCGAATTTGCTACAGATTAGACTCTAACGATAGAAGACTATACGAAAAGAAGCCCATGTAGTGATCAGAAACGTACTTCACATGCTCTTTCCTAACGTCCAGCAATAACAAGTATTTCCTGACTTGATGATATATAAGTGCTTGCGATATGGAGCCCGATGATACCGCAGGAGCCTTAAAAATAAGAATTAGTTTCAAGACCACAGAATCATCCATTTCCAAGCCTATTAAACAATAGGAAATGAAACAATCTCAGAGCAAGGACTTGTGCACAGATTCGAAGGCCAGCAAAAATGTACACAAATTTAAGGACCAGGAAAGTTGCGCACAAATGCAATGGCCAGAAAAAAAACGTGCACAAATTCAGAAAGCATAAAATCGTGCGAAAATTCAAAGGTCAGAAAAGCGTGCACAGAGTGATAGATGAGCGCAAATGTCTACAAAGTCAAAGCTTAGAGAAAAAAATTCACAGATTGAAAGACCGAAAACACGTGCACAAACTCAAAGATCAGGAAAACTCCGTATATAATTCAAAAGCCATGAAGACTACCTGGTAATGGAGAACCATGATAAGCGACATAAGCACGATTACGCCAATAGCACTCATCGATGCATCAACTACCAACATCATTGTTGACGTAGAAACAACGCCAAGTGCACACGTCCACCACGCGAAATATTTGAAAGTCGGTCTAAAAGGAGATCTTTGTTAGAAAAGAGGCGTGATGAAGTCCGATTTACATCGGTTCCTTCATATTTTTCGATAACCAAATTAACAAAGAGTTATGAAGCACGGTAGGTTTGTGAAGACACTTTAGCGTATAGTTAGGGTATGTATTGGTTTTCTAAAATGTTACTTAGAATAAATGTTGTGTGTCAATATACGACAATATTTTGTGGAACACCTCGTGTTTATTGGAAGCTTCACAGCTAGAAATCTTGACATAGACAAAAGAAAGCGAAAAAAAAACCGAAACGGACTCTTGAAACTCAGAATCTTTTTTTTTTACCAAAAAAAATTGTATCCCAATTATGTATAATTGTATAGCACAGTATTTCTTTTATGAGCAGAAGCGACGTTGTATAGAGTTTATAGAATACACTTCAACACAGAATACAGTCTAATAGAGTAAATCAATAGCACACGTTTCGGCGGTATCGCCTCTTTCACTCCCTGGAGCGGTTGTTGAGCAAGTAGATTGCGAATCAACATGAACAATCCACTCTGAAGAAGGTGACAGCGCCGAAACGTCAGCCATTACCTTGCTGTATTGAACTGTATGTTGTATTATATTGTGTTCAATAAATCCTACTTTATGCAACCTCTCTTATGCCCATCAAAAAAAAACACTGGATCACTTGTACTATACCGAGATTGGTAAATAATCGGTTCTGGAGTTTACATAATAAATCTTGATAGACCTCTTTTATGCTTCAAATTGAGAGAAGTGAATATTTCTTGGCACTAGTTTAAACCATCTAATATTCGACCTCACGTGTTTGGTAAAGTCTAAGCAAAATCATGACGATATCAAACATTGGAGCCATTTAGCTACGTAGTTTCTTATCAAAAAAAAAAAATGAGGACATATTATTCCTTAATGGCTTAATCAGAACGAAACAGAGATAAAAAAGAAAGAAAAACGGTGAAAACCTGAAGTTGGGAGCGCTAGTAAGCTCGAGTGCAAGGCAGGCAATATTTACTCCCATGTAGGACAAAAGGAAGAAGATGGAGGTGAGTTTGGCGATTTTATTCATCGCTCCGATCAAAAACACACCCTAAATAAATCTCTAAAGTCAATTTTATAAAGTGTCAGAATGAGAAAACGTCATCTTATAGAACGTACCACTACACAAAGCCACGTTATAATGACAGAAACAACGGGATTCCTGTCACCAATTTCTATCTTGGCTGGGCGAAGTAGCCATCCAAATAGTTTGTCATGTGAGAGTCGGTTCAAGACACGAGATGAACCTAAATATCTATGAAAGTCAATTGACCAAAGAAGAAATATTTATTTTCAAAATTTATGCCAATTCAATCTACACGACAACTATATTTCGCTACAAAAGGATAAAGGACAAAGCTCTCGTCGTCTACTAATCTCTGAAGGACGTGCAGCGTAATTGACCTCAACAAGCATCGTTTCTGGCGATCGGGTGCATACTTAGCGCAACAGAATAGCTCGCGGTAGCCTATCGATGTACCAGGTCAATCCTGATAATCTCTCAGACAAATCTGATACCTATTCAGCGAACCCAGAGGTATGGGAAGCTTAGTGAGCCTTGAGCACGGGATCGAACCAGACTATCAAATGATCGACCACGTGTAGCTTGTAAATCACCTCTAACCACTGCGTCTCACGGGTCCATGACGTACTACAGCAATATGGATTGAAATTAAACTCGATTTTTCACTAAATCCTAGTCATTAAAATGGTTATAAAACGCTTTATTGTATAGTTCTTAGCGAAAATAGCACATTTTCCGGCCACCACCTTGGACAACATCCTTCTTCTTCTACACGCTACCAAATGACAGAAAATGCGGCAAAATTAACTGAGAAGCATGCGCATTTAAAATCAATGTGCAAGATCCGCGGTGCGGGCCAGTGTATGTATCGAAACCAGAGCGCATGGTCACGAAAGGATCCATGCCCAGCACGGACGATGAAAATAAACGGTTGAATCTTTTTTCTATAATTAATCAGCTTCGGTTTTTCCTCACCAATCAAGTTGCTCATTGACGAAAACAGCGTGGTGGAGAAAATGCCAATAAGAATGAACCATCTTTGGAAATTCGTGTCCATCATGACCTGAAAATACCAACAAATACACTGTATTACACTGATTTTCTATGGCAAAGTAATACCGTACCGTATAGTCATTCTGCAGCAGATATCTGCTTGATGTCGCCGCCATAAGGAAAGCAGTCATGATGTAAACGAACAACGTCGTAAAGACAGCTTGCACAGTTCCACGAGGAATTGAAACTGAAGGTCGCGCCAATTCGCCGGACATATTGGCACCGGCCATCAGACCTAAATGAGCATTTTAATATGACA
Source organism: Parelaphostrongylus tenuis (assembly GCA_019055375.1). Taxonomy (NCBI): domain Eukaryota; kingdom Metazoa; phylum Nematoda; class Chromadorea; order Rhabditida; family Metastrongylidae; genus Parelaphostrongylus; species Parelaphostrongylus tenuis. Next base: position 34,571 of record JAHQIW010000660.1, on the reverse strand, counting down.
TTACGCATACTTTGAATCTACTCTTTCAGCATGGCGTTCATTTTCGACTGGCATGCGGCGCAGTCAGCAGCAGCTAAGCGCGCTGTGATCACATACAACGGTGTAGTTTCGTACAGAATTTCAGACTTTCGTCGTCACTAAGGAAGGATTTGTGACCAAAAGAAAGTAGGATACGACTGAAGAGTCTTCAATAGGGCTACTAAGATAGAAACAACGCTAGTGATCCTTAACCTTTTCGGGACCATGGTCCCAACCCTCTCCGTCTCCAACCTCCAGCGTGTTACATCTACAAAAGGTACTCCAACCCATTTTGTGTAATTGTTAGACGCAACAAGGTGGGGGCTAAAGATGCAGAGGATGGGTCCGTGGCCCCGAAAGGATCAATAAACAATAAAATAAAGGAACGAAATTACAAAAAGCGCAGAAATTCATATTTTACGGTGTAACTGCATGTTGAAAAATTTTCCTCGAAAATGTTTGTACATATTTCTGCGTGTAATTATCATAAATTATATGCCTAACAAATATAAACTCCTCGCAGAATATAGTAAAGCTGCTGATCGAAGACCTTATAAAAATAAGCAAATAGGGAAGGTGAGAGTGAGAATATTTCAAAAATTTCTCCAAATGAATGCCAGATTTGCGTCTAGGTGCGAGCTGATCATTGTAAGCTCAAAATAAGACGTGGCGCGGGCGTTCGGTATATCCAATAGGGTACACGCGGTACCGAAAGGGTTATGATATGATCTTTTCGAAAGGTTTCCTAAGAACCTATTTGTGTATCAACCTCATGTTACTTTAACAATAAAACAATACATTACGCAATTAGTTCACCCAGTGGGACTCAAACTCATAAGAACTACTTGCTATAAAGACGGTTCTTTTCTGTTAGATAGAAATAAATATAGAAACGACCCCTTTCGCTGGACACGAACTTTTCTCAAGAGTATTAGCAATCATTCGGAAGCACACATCTCTGGCTACTACGCTACGCAGGCGATTTCAGAAAAAGCCTTTAGATGACATTACAGCATTCAGAATTAAACCATGTTTTACATCGACCGCGCGCTTTTACTGTTAGTTCACTAGAAGCATAAGAAGCATGTGAACGTGCAGAGAAAATCTCAAAGTGTCAAATTTATACGTTTCATTTGAAGTTTTTTTTCAAAGCCAAAAAAATCCTCTAATAAATAAGAAAAATTGTACTCCACGTGTGAGTCGCCTCAGCGCGATCGATTACTGAACGCCGTATCGAATTCATGGCCACCAGACATTCAGCCCACACACTAGTCGGAAAAAAAATGCCCGCGCATGTGAAATTCGAACTTATTTTCCCTGCTATACTGCAGTGAAACGGGTTTTTCAGCAAATAAGCACAGCGTTGGAATCGTGGAAAGTTGCGCTATCAAATGGTTACTTATAATTTGAGGAAAAAATTCTGTCCTGCGACAAATATGCGTGAGTGAAACAGAAATGTGTTTGTTCTGTTGCAGCGTTATAAAAAGCCTTATTCAAAGAAAGGCCACGTAGCGGAGTAGCCAGTGATTTAGGCTTTCGAATGGTTACTGAAAGTGCAATGGAAAGTTCTGATCTGGCAGAAAGGACTGTTTCTTCACTTGCTGCCGAAAACAAAAAAGAATCATAAGAACTTTTCACATTCAATGGAAACTTAGAAGAATGCGGACTGTTTATATTGCCAACGCGATGCTGAAATAAAGAAGCAGATTTCCTGCAAAACATGAAGCCATAACGCATAGAATACCTGTAACTCCTGAGAAAATAATTGCAAACATTAGAGCAAAATCCGTGGGACGTTCAGTTGTATAGTCCATAGTGTAGTTCGTGAACATATTCTCGGCGAGCGTTCGGAAGCTGAATTTATCTATCGATTCCACCACAATCTTAGTGAAGATCTTAGAAAGGCTATTCCGTTACTTGAAGCCAGTGTAGTTAGCTGTTAGTGTCTGATTCAGTCGCACCACTAGAGGACTATCGGGATCTGAAGCATTTTCGTGAACACGATAGGCAGGGGTATTAACTTTCGGTATTGGAATTTCCATTGGTCCATCAAATACCAGTGAAAAAAGCCACGTGCAGTAACATATCTGAAATATTGAAGGCAAATACGATAATTACTGATCTAATTACAACACAAGAATCTCACCGAAATCAGAACAAACGTGAACAACGCTGTCTTGGCAAAAATACCAGCTCCAAGTAGGCACAAAAGGAGTAATACACTTGAAACCAAAACACAATAGATGAATCGCCAAGTTGGCGAGTCTGGGAATTCTGGAATTATTTCAAAAGCAGCTAGGTTTGTAAAGAGACACGAGGCGATAAGACATAATAAACAACGAAGACGGAGGTTCGCAACCCTTCCATATGATACATATTGCTTCAATTTAACTACCTTGTAGAAGTGGGTTGTCGAATTAATTGGCTAAAAGGAATGAGTTGTACGCAAAAACCCGAGCTCAGGCAGGCGGATGTTAAACCTACGTTTGATCGATACGGAGAGCGCGTGCTACCATTCAACCATCAAGGCTACCGCTTTGCCACCACTCTTTCTGCGATATGAACTATTGCACCGCCCGCGGTATGGGTAGAACGCTGATTCAACTTCCACTTGAGGTTGAATCTCTGTATACCACTCGTTCTTTTTAGATGACTATTCTAACAATTCAATATGCCTGTTAATCATTATTTGAGCCACCACGTCAGTGGTCCACCAATGAGGGCTGACTTATAGAGCCCGATACACGTGTTTCGATCTTGCGATCACGTCAGTCGGGCAGTTTCCCTTTCTCGTCTTTTGCTAATCTCTGTGGGTGCTTCATTTAGACTCTATGTCCAGTGAAAATCTCACCAAACATAAAGTGTTGTAAACTCGATTGCTCTTGGCTGGTATATTCAATATATCATATCTTTCGTTTCGAGTGTTTTCTTGAGACCACTGCTCAATATATCAATATTAATACATTAATATCAATATATATATATATATATATATATATATATTTCAAATAATGATTACCAGGCATATTGAAATTTGAGCAGTGGTCTTAAGAAAACACTCGAAACGAAAGATATGATATATTCTAACATTTTTTCACATATCTTCCTCGAACTCCAAAAATATGGAAATACTCACGTCCATCACCAAGATTATTCAACAATGCCTCAGTGAAACCAGAAATATAGAGAGCACATGAAAAAATGTTTGCGACGAAAAACAGAACTCCAATCGCACCGCCAAATTCTGGACCCAATGACCTGCTGATCATATCTGGAAACCATATGACCTATAATCTATGAGAATTCTTCACTTTATTACTCTTTAGCAGTGTTATTATGTTATAATGATACATCTGCGAGTGTTGAGTGATAAATAAACCATTCGACTCCTGGCGAGATTGAACCCGCGTTTCACCCATACCGAGTGCGCATCTGCTATTACATCCTCCGGAACCACCGCTTTGATAGCATTTTTTCGATAAAGACTACTGAAGCTATCAACAATCAATCTCTAAATACACCCTTATGAGTGAAACGCGGGTTCAACTCCAACCTGGGGTGGGATGCTTTTCATACCATTCAATACTCGTACATATGATCTATGTAAGGCCATTATAACATTGTATGATTTTGGTATAGTACAATTGTCCATTTTCTCACGAAGATTTTGGCATGCAACTTGCCTATACTTGCTTTAAGATGGGACTGTCTTGAGGACAAAAATCACTTGCAACTCATGGACGAATGGCGCTAGGGTAAAATGCTAGTGCAGCGGCAAGCAAAATTAGTGGAGCTTCCCGTAAACAACCCGAGCCCAACCGACCCTCTAAACTGCTATCGCCAGCTTCGAAGCTCGCTAAATACCTCCTAGTCGTCTTTTCTGCAACTGTATCATCACCTAAAGTTCCATTATTCTTGCACTCCGTTCCTTTAGCATTTTCTCCTACGTGTTTGAGTAGCAAGCGAATTTGTTCCAAGACAGCTTCATCTCAAGCAAGATAAGTAAGTTGTACACCAAAATGTACGCGAGGAAATGAACAATTGAATGACACCAAATTTATAGAATTTTAATTATTCTGGTTAATATATTTGGTGTTTACTGCTCTAGCGCCAAAACTTGCGAAAATGACCTAACATTAATGAATGTGCAAATATAACAGATAAAAACAAACAAACAGTATACTCCTCCTCCTTCAACGGCTCCGTTCGATGAAATAGCACAAAGTGAAAGTACAGTTAACATAACAATAGCATAAGCCATCGTCAATTGTACTACTGTCATTAGAAAACCCAACTGCCCGACGACAAAGCCTGAAAACCGATGTTTTCACCTCTAGGAGAGGGGGTCAAGTGATGCTAAGAGAAATATACAAAATCTATTGGGAGAGATTGAAAGGCCGACTTTCTATAAGCCTCGACATTATTAATTAATATATGTATATCTTGAAGACATCTTGCTTAGCCGACGCGAGCTGGTAATAGTAGTATGAGTAGTAATTCGATAGCTAACGTTCCGGCGAATTGTCTTCTTCATGGCTTGGATGTGCGTTGTATTAGACTGTTCGTACGATTGGATGGATCATCAATGCCTTCTATATCGCCTCATAACAGAGTCTAATCCAGCGACCGTCCAAGCTCTGAAGAAGGCGAAGCCGCCGACAAGTCAACTATCGAACTGTAACTACTACCTATTAGCAACCTTGCCTCGGCCAAGCATGAAAACTCTTCAAGATTTACATATGTTGAAAGACTTTCACATTGCGCATTTGGAACAATAAAAGTAAAAATAGCGAAGAATAACAGAAAATACAGTTGCTAAACATTGTTCAAGTCTTTGAAGCCACTGACCCATTCGCATAAACAGCAAGACGCTGAACATTGATAACGCAACTGGGGCAAAAACACCGGAAACCGTTGAAAGTCCCTTTGGCCGTGATTGGGCAAAGTCAATACCTGAGAAGTGAAATATCATCAGAACAGACATATTAATCCTCCATTGATGATAAAGAAAGACATTTATACAGGGACGGAACAAGATGGGTTGAAAATTCCAATAGAAAACATAAAAAGCTGATGGCATAAGTTGTGAAGACCTAGACGGCAATAATGCTCAAAACTTGGCGAGAATATAGAACAAAACAAACTACTTTCGGCCCTACGCCCTGATCCATAATCTTTTATGAGTCTTTGGCTGAATACTTGGGTAAAAGGACATAAATGACATAATCAAAGCTCTAAATTCTTCACAAAACTCACTAGAAGACGACGTGTCTCCACTCATAACATTGTTGCTGATATTGTTCGTGTGATCACCTGCAAGACAAAAAAGTAACTGGGAAGAAATAACCTTTCATGCGATCAGCTAATCTGATATATAAATCCCGACGCTTCAGTGACGCTAGACATAGAGAAGTTGTATGTACTTTCAGATCATAAGGGAACAAATGAATATTCGATCTCATTCGTTGTACATGAATTGTTCGAAGGAATGGCTAGCAATCATTCGAAAGCTTGAATCTCTAGCTAGCGCGGTACGGTTTTTCTTCTCCTACAGCGCTACCAAAAAAGAGCTTCTGTAAACAGCAAACACATTTCTGAGTTCTTCAAAGATTGTGCTAACGAAAGAGCACTAGCAATCTAAGGAAGGAGCTTGTTCAGCGAAATATAAGCGAGATAAGGAAAAAAACGCGCACTCATGTGAAACATAATTTTATTTTGGATCTTACAGCGTTATAAAAGAGTATTCTCAAAAAATGGCTATCTTTAGCTGTAGCCAGAGATTTAAGCTCTCGAATGATTAGTAACACTCCTATAAAATATTCTTGTATAGCGAATAAGGGCAAATATTCATATACTTCCTTACAACCGAAAATCATCTGTCGTACTTAGCCGAATAAGCAGTACAACCGATTTCAACCAACGTGACAATGAACGTCAGAACAAAGCAGCTCAAACTTCAACAATTTTAATTTTATCACTATTATGGCACTGTTATGACATATGATTGAATATCCAATGATGTTATGTGATATGCAATTTTCGCGACTCCAGGCGGAAGTTGAACCCATGATTCACCCAAACCGCGGCGCGTGTTATCACTATACCTCGATGTGGGTGAATGCGGGTTCAGCTCCCAGTTGGTGCCAAAAATTTTGCATATCGCCCATCATCTTTGATTATCTAACTATAACATCATAGCGATGTCAGAAAAACAGCAGAAAGAAATGTTTTTGAGGATATATATACTTAATGTAGATATATGCGCACATACATGTACAGTACACATCTACGTACAAATGCGTGCGAAATATGCGCGGCTGCAACACAAGAAATCTTATTCTGTAGCAACACCAATGTAAGTATTTTTCGAAAACCCGCGACGTGGGGATATAGACTAAAGTCTCAGCTTTCGAATGGTTACTAATATTCTTATGAAAATCCCTCACCGCCAAATGATCGGCTGTTCATTTTCCACCTCATAACCGAATGGAATCACTTATATACTTGTAAATGTATAAATGATGACATCTTCAGCTCTCGGACCAGGCCTTTACACCTCATCACCTACAAATGCTCCCACGAAGCATACAGTCCTCCATGAAAGCATCAAGTCTACGTCTGTAAAAACTTCAGGAACTGTCACTTCGTGAGTTGAGGGGGAATTTCCCGTATTCGATAACGATCATATCACATCGAAAATCAAGTTCGATGTACTCCAATCCTCGGCATCTTACCAGAGCCATTCAAGCCCATACTGAAGCAAACCCTACAGGAGAAGAGCAAAACGACATACGTAATAATAAAAGTCTTCCACCAAGTTGCTTACTTTTTTAGTAAAAGAGAAGTCAAAAAACACGCGATGCTTCAAAACATCTCACCTAACAGGAAGAAATCCGCTAAATTTATGTACGTATAGTTTCTCATACTTGTAGTAACAATTTCACAACTGATACAGATTTTAATAGCTGTATTAAGATGAAAATATTGTATAGTGCGTCTGCAGACAGATTTCATGACCACTAAAACGGTAAGATAGGTTTTCAAAACATACCGAAAATGAGCGGTTTGTCGTCAAAACTCTTCGGCTTCTCTGCAAAAGGGGATGCAGTGCCATTACTAGTCGAGGGCTGCAAAAACTTAGAAAGATAAAACTGCCTTTACCTAACGATATATCCAGAATAACAAACGATATTGTGAAGATAAATGAAAAATTCTTTTCTATTCATAGATTACAAGATAAATCCAGCAAACAGTCTATTTTGTAAGTAGTCATATGTTACAAACAGGACCGCTTTTCCTGAGATTGTCATGCTGGACTGCTGAGAATTCATGAGCTAGTCATTCTCACGTGTATTATAAGGAGTTTAGCGGACAAAACAATTTTTTGTTGAGACAGAAAGCTCCAAAAGGATAAAGCTCTAGACGCTGATCAATTCCCGAGGGTGCGCCATGCATTCGTCTTCAATTCTTAACATTGTTTGAGGTGAATGAATAGATATATGGCCTTTACAATGACTCGCGGTGGCCCCTCACTGTATCGAGTTAGTGCTGCTTATCCTCCCAAACAAGTCTGGGACCAGCCCGGTGCCAATTTCCCGACCCAGAGGGATGGATGGCTTGATGAGCCGTGAGCGCGAGATCGATCGTGTGAGACGCAAAGCACCTCTAACTACTGCGCCACATGGGCTCGATAAAATGAAGTCTAGTGAAAATAAGGTCCCAATCGCCCTGCCCTTCAATGACCATGGAGTTCTTTTGAGACCTAGATTTACCAAATAAACGTTTGCATTTAATAGGGGTCCCATCAATCCTCGTCAGTAGTCTAGAGCGCGCGAACACACATGTATCGCTTTCCGTACACACTGCAGCAAAAGGGTTTGAAGCGCATGAAAACTGTCATATTGTTCCGGCTCACTAAATCTCTTCAATTTCAAAATGGTTCCATATCTTTCAAAACGTCTTATCTTCACACTAATGGAAGCGAACTTGACAATGACGAGTACCTGGGTAGTAATAACGGCATTTGGATCGAACATCTCGTTCACGATACCGCCGTAAGTCGTTGTCGATGCATTCGTCCCTGATAAGATTCCTGGCTCGTCATCCAAGCGCATAATCCACTAGAACAGAGCAGGAGATTATCACAGAAAGCACTAGATCGTTCCATAAGTTATTACACTGGAGCAATAAACATCAAAGTTCCGACTGGATGTGACTGAAATTGTATGATTTTGGTATCGTTCAACTGCTTATTTTCTTGCGAGCATTTTGGTACTCAACTTGCCTATACTTGATTTGAGATGGAGCTGTTGTGAGAACAAATTTTCTTAATACTCATGCACGAGTGAAGGAGAAACTGCTAGTCAGACGGCACATAAGATTAATGGAGCTTTCCATGAACGGCCCGAAGCGACTGATCCTCCAGAATGTTCTCTCCAGCTTTGAACTTCGCGAACCACATCCAAGCCGTTCTTTCTGCAACCGTATCATCTCCCCAAGCCCCATTACTTTTTTGGTACTCCAACTGGCAACTCTGGGCGGTTTGTTCCACCTCCTCTGCATCTTTAACCCTCCGCGTATCATTGTTACACTTAGCGGCGTTCCACTGTTTAAAGCAGCACGATGGAGGTCGGAGGTACAGAGGAGGTGGAGCAGACCATCTAGAGTTGCCAGTTAGAGATGCAGAGGCCGTGGTCTACGGTCTCGAAAGGGTTAACCTTGTGCGCCGCTTCACTAACATTTTCCCGACGTGCCATTCGTGCATGAGTAGCAAGCTAATTTGTTCCCACAGAGTTCCATCTTCGAGCAAGTATAGGCAAGTTGTATAGCAAAATGCTCGCAAGAAAATGCGCAATTGAACGATATCAAAATCACGTCATTTCACTACAGAAATCACATCAAAAACCAAAACCATGAAAGAACTTTCTACGCAACCTATATATATATATATATATATATATATATATATGTTCGTATATATACATGTTTATATACATATATATGGGGGAAAAGCCTAAAAAAATAAATAAACACGTAAAGCGACAAATTCGAAGCGAATCGTTCCGACTGTTCGAAGTCTACAGCGAAACCGCGTAATGAACACGTTTTACAAAGGAATGTAGAGCGTGACACTTCGTTCCATTAATGTCACACAATGTAATGAGAACGTCCTTCAAAACTGATCGAACTGGACTTTCACTCAAATAATCAATAACGAACTAGATACTCTTGGCCATTAAAGACAACAAAGGCATCACAATAAAGACAGAAATCCGAAAAACTGCAAAGATTCAAAAATTATGTCAAGTTTTTTTTTTCCCGTTTCGGTTTAAAAAAAAAGAGGTTTCGCACTGATCACGGCGTGTCAGTTTCACCTTTCTTAGCTCTCTGAACGGGAAAGCGGAACCGCCAAGATGTCATTCACTACTGTAAGTCCAAATAAAAAAATTTATTGCTCGATAATAGACGTGTAGGGTCCGATCGCCCCCCCCCCCCCCACACTCTCTTGCAATCAATCAACTGAACACCTAGAACGCCCTAGCCTGGCTATCCTACAGACTACAAGGAGAGTCGTCTCAATCGTATTCTCTGTCACTCATAGAGAAATTCTTAAGCAGCTGCCCAAGCAACACGCTGATTCTCGAAGATCTTTACGAAGCACCCAGCAAAGCGAGGAAACGAACCAGAGGCAAGAAGTGCTGAGGGATCCGCTCAGTTGATTGTGAAAACGGATAGTGTAGAAGCAAATTTAGATGAGTATAATAGATAATAGATGAGTATAATAGATATTACTATAATAGATGAGTCAAATGTAAATGTGACGATCTAGCTGTGGCCGAAAGGTTAATGATGCAGGCAATCACGACGAGATATACTGGTCCGATAACCTCTCCTAACACTCTTGCGGTCAATAAACGTACGACTTAGGAGTGGATTCACTCGGCTCTCACCGAGATCGCAAAAATAATCGCCCGGACCGATTCCACGACATTCGTAAAGAAGGACGAAATCCTCAAGCAGCACTCGAAGCGATTCGTGAAATTTTCGACGACTTTTGCGGAGAACGACTGACAGGGAACGAATCGAATCCCAAAAGTAGTGGACTCCGTAAATTACACTGTGAAGACTGTCATGCAAACAAATGTATAGAAACAAGTTTGTGTAGACTAATTAACCCTCCGAGGACCATCGCTGATAGGCAGGCGGCGCCGCGCCGTCGCTTGCACGGCAGTTTAAGCAGGCGGCATTTGCATGTCTGTGCATGGCTATCTGGCCCTGCCTTCTTTTCCACAAGACGCGACGCCGCCGTACAGTAGCTGAATGAGATTCAACGTCGCACGACTCGGTACGAAACGCACCGTATGGTCCTTAGAGTGTTGAGACAACAGTGAATGCTCTCGGAGAGGGTGAAATGCGGGTTCGATTCCCCACTGCGGTTCAGAGTCTTGCACATCATTCAACATTATCGGATATGTGTTTGCAACATCATAAACCTGAATAAGCGGAAAAATAATCTCGCAGATCACATATATCCAATAACTGTCAGCGTGACTGATTTCAGCCCCGGTACGTGCTTACTAGGCCAAATCGTTGACGATTGCTTACTGACAGATCGATAACTTGTATCGCAGGAGTGACTGCACAGCAGGAACCTCGGTAGTGCAGTCTGTTAGCGCGCGCCTCAGGAAAGACGGAAACCCAGGTTCAATTCTCGCCTAAGGCTCGGAGTTTGCATATCACTGGACATTTGCGGGTATGTCTGTTCACTTTTTAGAAAGTTAATCTATATGATTGATCAATATTTACTCACTGAACCTGCCTTCTTCATCAAATCGCGCCGAGATTGACCAATATACTTTGCTATATTTTCTGATTTGCTCAGCTTCCTTTCAGCATTATCACCTTATCCAAACAAACGCTACGCAAAACCCCGCAAAACCCCGTATAAAATGAAAATCCAAAACAAAAAAAGAAGTACGGAAACTGTAAGGAAGAAGTCATTAGCTTAATCATTGAAAAAAAGGCTACTAAGGATTGAGGAGGACGAGTTTAACCCAAAACTTGGGTTTTTGAACAACTGTGACGCGACATACCGATCAACACTCACAAAGTAATCGAATCTTTTTCGCTTAACCTCGCTATTAATCATCGATAAACCTCTTTTTTGGATTTTTCGACAGTTTTACTTCGCCATTTTACTATCCTTTTTCGAGCTTATTTTCCAGCGTTTTCAGCTCAACCTTGTAAAACCTTGTGCAACCTTCGTACAAACAGATAAATCTTACGTGGATACTTGATTACCCAGATGGCCCATCTTCAATGACAGTGAAAGCCCCGGAACAGAGAAAATGTGCTGGTTTAAGAGGTGTTTTGGTCCGTGAAGTCCTGAGGAAAGGCTAGCCGCGGTTTCCTCATGTCGTCCACCACAATAGAGCAGTAACCGGCGCATGTGTATCAGAGAGAGATTACCACCTCGCGCCTAGCAGCTCCCAAGACGGCGGTCACTTCAGGTTAGGTTTACTCTTAGCTGGGCTTTCCAAATGGGAGCGTCGAACTCCTTATCAGCTTAGGTGAACCTGCTGGGGGTTAAACCCCCGCTCTACTACGCAGTCCGACACCCAGAGGCACCTCCCAGCCATGATAAGGCGAGAAGCCATTTGAGAGGACTGATGAATCCAAAGAAAATCGATACGAAAACTACGATCGAAAAGGAATTACTTGAGTCATAGAAGGAGATTATTGATTTTATTGATTGGTGAGGCGTGGGCTCTCAAGTCATTAGAGCGCTATGTGCGAATCAATAATCTTTTAATAACGTGACAATCGCTTGATCTTGCCGTGACCGGTCAATATGCATCAATATCTCTCTATCACAGCCATCAGCCACTAATCATTAACAGGTAAGCGGTGGCCTCGGTGGTGCAGCGGTAGCACACGTTGACGTTACGGATTAAACGCGGGTTCAACTCCCGTCTGAGATTGAGTTCTTGCTTACCACTCAATTCTCTTTTGAAAAATTCAAGTCACTAAGCTTTTTTTTTTCGATTTTCCGACTTATTCAGCCTATTCTTCAGCATTTTCAGTCGATTCGATTAAAATTTTTAGAAAAAAAAAAGTGTAGGTCGAAACGTTCTCAGGAAAAATTCACGAAAACGACTGAGAAGGTAGTAGCCGAATCACACAAGAGACTTTATTGATTGGTATCGATCGGGAAGAATCCGATAAAAAAGGGATAGCCGATGAATCCACAGCCACTCCTACGAACGAGCCCGTCCGAGCTGCAGCAGTCGTGCGAATGGACGACGACGGCGACGACGGCGTATCGATCGGAGTCGCGCTCCCGATTGGAGTTCGTCGACTGCGTTCACCTCGGATCGTCGTGTGCCTCCGTCGTCGTCCGCGTGCTTCCGGTTGACAGTCGACATTTTACTTCCTCTTCCCGATCGATATCGACTGATATCGATCGATATCCCATGCCACCGCTTATTTTCATGTCCATGTCCGATGGAAGATGATTGTTTTGAGCAGTTTTGTTTGGATTTTCCGCTTCTGAAACGTTCATTATCTTTGCTCTTGAGAGGTTCTCTCCTTCTTTTTTTACTTCCATCAATTCGTTGTTCATTGACGATTTTTTCTTGCTGATACGTACTAGCGTAGAAAGAATGGTCGCAACATGAGCGTCGGTAGTGCAATTGGTTAAGCAGCACCCCCGAAAGGATGTGATGCTGGTTCGAGCCCGCCTGACGCAGAAGTTTTGCGCGTCAATCAACATCATTGGATATATTTGTGATGTCATCGCTAGAAGCCGTTGAATAAGTTTGATTTTTTTTTCGTTTAGACGGGTTCTTCATCACTTTCAAGTGGTCCTATACCCTTTTGTGGGAATATGTGAGCCAATGCGAAGTCACGAAAACAATAAACTTTATTTCACCGCTTCCGTGGGAGTGTTATGACGTCACAACTAAACGTATCCTAAAGTTTCAACTGGTATACAAAACTTTTGGTTTGACGGGAGTTGAACCTGCGTCTCACCCTTTCCGGGAGCTGATGCTAACCGCTATAACTAGCGGGGCTTTTACTTCTACTATCACTCGTTCTGCGCTCAATGTTCAAGTTTTCTTTTTCCTAATCTTGTAGAGGATGACCGATCAGTTTTATGTGTAATTACTGCATCAGTTTGTTTATAATTCCTAGGGCAAGTGTCCGAGTGGCTAGTGATGCTCGGTGCGGCTGGACTCGGGATTGACTTTCTCCAGCACGTTTCGGCAATCAGAAATGAACGCCCTACGGAACACCATAGTCTGGCTATCCTCTAGTCTGCATGATGTGCTCAACGAGTATTCTGCGACGTTCAAGAAGAAGACAAATACAAATCTTCAATCAAGCGATCAACACAGGAGACCAATCGAATGCCAAGAGTACTGGGACCTGCACATAAAAACTGTAATCTGGATCAGATAAGGTTGTGAAGTTGGAAATTCTATTGGTAGATCATGTACTTCTCCTCCATCACCTCCACCACGTGTACCATCAGTCCGTCACCCTGTTGATCGCTTAGTGTGACTCCGGCGGGCACTAGTATATTTTCCGCATTCGTTCCTGTCGCGAGTCAGATTTCGAGTTGGGGTCTGTGGACGTCAGGGGAATGAATCGTATTTCTAAACAAAGTGGCTCCATGAGAATGCCTGAATTTCAACTCGATAGTCTTCTTGTTGTCATCTTGACATGGTGTGAAGCCCACGTGGTTCAATGACTAGTGTTCAGTATCCAAGGGATGTCGCTAAGACATGTGTAAGGTCGGCGGGTTGTTCCACATATTGTGTATGTCAATGTTTCTAAGCTTTGGTAGAAGCACTGAATGATCTTTTATTCTGCCTGGATAGGATCTAGGGAATGGCTGGTGTAGCGGAATGATGCCAATGACGAGGAGCACGGTGTTGGTTTGACCCCTTCTTGAGCTCACGAAGCCTGTCGTCTCTGTGGGCTTGGGAAATTGGTGTCAGACCTATTCTGGGGCACAGCTCATGCTCAGTCCAAGTGGTAGCTCTGCCATCTCAGGACACTAGAGAGAGTTAACTCGATCAATATTCATGATGAAGTAAAAACCTCCAGCAGGTGATCTCGCATGAAAAAAATCAGAAGACTTTCGTGCATGATCGTACCCGGGACATGAACCTCAATGGAAAAAAATGCTTGGATCCGCACCGTAGATGTGAAAACGGGTCATAAGAGAAAGTAGAGTGTACCTAGGAGTCAGAAATGCACTGAATAATATTTGAGAAGTTGAAAAGTTGAGTTGAAATTTAGTAATTGGACAAGAAGCCGGATGTCCGTTGTCTTCTTCACTACAGCTTCAGTGATCTTCTACGCTTCCAAAATTTCCTCATAGCTTCATATTTTGATAAATACCCAGTAGGAACATTATAGGTATTCGCCTCGTTTTTCCTTGTAAGTTAAATGAGCATACTTTCCTATACGACCAACCTTGAAACTATTTCTCTCATTATGTAGTCTCATAAAATGTCGCAAGCCTTTTCAGAGGTTTAATATGACATCTCTGTTGGCAGGCGCACGTTTCGGCTTTCTCGCAGACTTCATTAGTACCACACACACCGTTGTAGTGCTCGTCCCTACTATCAATAGAAATCGACCACTGCACGTCAAGTGAAATGATCACTTGATGTTGCGTTCTTTCAGAGTGATTGATTGTCGATCGCATGGCTTACGGCTGTTATGGAGCATGCGTAACAGTGCCTTTCAATCGACTTTTTTGAGATCACACAAAAAATTCAACATATAAACGTGGAATTTTACTTTTTCGATGATGATTCCTAATCGTAATAGGGACGAGCACCTGAAGGGCGTGTGGTGCTGATGAGGCGTGTGAGAAAGCCGAAATGTACGTAAATGCCATACCAGACCTCTGGAAAGGCTTAAAACCTTCTATCAGACTATATATTGAATTCTTTAGACGAGGTCTCAAAAAAGTCGGCTGAAAGGTATTGTTCATTTTTCTCACATTTGCCCTGGAAATGGGTTATCTGACTGAGCGTTCTTATAGCAGCGGACATTTCTACTTGTTGCTATGGGAACGTCACATGATCAGTGAAGCATTGATGATTTCATTTCGGGCGACTGACTTTCCCTCCCATATAATTTCGTACTCGTTTTCGTATGATGGTATGAAAGTGGCACTGCACAACGTTGACAGGTAGCGTTGTACTGTTGAATTTCTTCACATTATCATAATGTCAATTGACGTTAATGTCAATCTAGAACGGAGAAATGTAGTCCTGAAATTCACCCGTTATATCTTTACTGAGCTATAAAGAATCTCTAACAAATTAGAAGACACTCTCATTACACTACAGCATAAAAATTGGAACTCATATCACAAGCTGCCATTTTTAAAAGCTTGCGCAATATGGAATATTTTATGGAGCAATATGGAGCGCAATATTACTCTTTCGCCGATACAAGGCAGATACGATTGATCATTGTCACCTCGATCCCTTATACCACAAGTGATAGTAGAGTAAAGGACATTTCATTCTTATGAAAAATGGGAACAATTTGTATCAGTTTTAGAACTGAGTGGTCATATTCATTTACTCATGATTGTAAGCACTGAATAAAGTATTCATACAGCAATAACTCAACGAGTCCTTGAGGCGAAGAGTAGCCACTGGACTACTCTTGCATGCGATAGGGAAAAATGGAAGAGTTGCTGGTATCCGCTCGAATCACTCGACGATCAACGGGACGACAGGTGATACAGGCGAGAGGTGGCTGGGAAGTGTTCCTGGATGTTGGAGTGCGAAGTACTGCGGAGGATTCAGCTCTCAGCAGGGCCAACCGAACTGAGAAGCACTCCGACGTTTCCACTCGAAAAGGCAGCTAAGAAGACCACTGTCTTGGTAGTCATCAGTTGCAAGATAGTATTCTCCCTCTGATACACAAGGGTCGGTGACTGCTCTAATGTTGCAATGACCTGAGGAAGTCTCGGATAGGTTTACCTCGCAACTACAGGGAATGAAACAATTATATCAACACAGTTACATGTGCTGGGATCCTCACAATTCATGAAGGCGTACAGTCCAAGTATCCAAGTATATGCACATTTATATATATATATATATATATATATATATATAAATTAGTGTGCATAAATTCTTAACATAGCCATATATACATATACCATCTACGTGCTATAACATATACATCATATCTATATATCGTATGGTTTGCTATGGTATATCCAAGCTTTGAGGAATGTGAAGTCGCCGAAACGTCATCCATTGATTTTGAAGAAACATATCATGCTCGAGCAAGTTTAAAAATAGGATAGTCTGAAAATAAATACTATCCCTCTCATGAACTGCACTGACTGAGAGACCATTAATTTGGTGCAGTGTCATATCCTAGTGTTTCTTTTTTACTTTTACAATCGAAAGATGAGAGGTGATATAGAAAAAATCTGCATAGTGGTAGCCAATTTCAGTGGAGAGATGTGGCAAGTCGTGAGGCGTTGTTCACAATGACATGAGCCATCTTATTATGCCACTGACGGGAGGCTCTCATGCCGAGATTCAAGAGTACTGAAATTAAGTTTACTATAGATAGTTTCAGTGATCGTGATACACTTATACAATAACTCTACGTTTTTCGTCGCGTTGCGACCATCACCTGTATCTCCTGTCGTCATACTTGATCGTCGAGTGACTCGAGCTGGCGCTAGTGGAGCTTCCATTTTCCCTTGTTGCGTGCAAAAAGTTTGCTCTAGGACTCGCTGAACATCATCTTTTCCCCTAATCTTTTTTTGAGGAATTCAGACTAGCGGGCTGGTGGCATTTCTGCTGTTCGTTTGACATCCCGAGTAATTCATTCGGTAATCCTCTTTCTATCAATTGCTGTTAAGAAACACCTTACATATCCGACCATCTTGATCTTTGAAGTTTGGCATACTCAACATTTCAATCATTTTGGCAATTATTCACTGGCTATCATAGAGGCCAACCTTGTATTTGACTCATCACTAGTCGTTGAAAGTATGTTTCAATTAATAAATTTTCTCGACGCCCTTCTAAGATGTTTGTCGTTTTCGTCAATGACATGGAGGCATTGGTAACATTGACTGTCAAGACAAGTATTCTGTGCATCATTCAAATTTTTCTGTATATTAGGACTGTCAGGCCACTGTTGTGTCCGCCTTACAAGTCTTACTGTATATTAATATATTTGCGTTAGTTGCCTGAACACAGTGGATGTGCCTCTTCTCGCCTGGGTGGGTGGTTCTTTGAAGTTCTGCAAGTAACAAGGGATTTTCTGGTTTATTCTTCTACATTATGCGTAGCTGTTAACTCATTCGGGACAGCTCAAACATTGTCTCCTATGATGAGAACAAATTCAAAGTCTTCATTCGAATGTTCAAATGAGTGGGCAAATGACAGAGAACATTTTTCTACTATCGACCGCTCTTTTACAGACGGAACCGAGGGAGGGTGCTACTGATTAGTCCCAATAGCGCGAAATAGGTGCCTATATAACACTAGACCTATCGGCTCAAAACATGTCATATCCTTATCAGCGAACATTTCGTTGTTAGCCCTGATCAGGAAGAAGCAAACATCCTCCCATCTATCACAACTAACGAGACTGTGATGACGACTTGAATGCCGAGTAGTACCTGCAAAGCTTCACAAAAGAGACTTGACGAACCAGAAACCTGCCCTTCCGTTGATTTTCAATAGGCATGAGCGATCGTCAGCAATGTCTACATTCTGTCGTATGCACCACTCAATCAAAGGTTCTGCTAATATAAACGTCAATCCCTTGAGCTTTTTCAAAGAAGTGTTCATTGAACAGGTTGATGGTTTTCCTGTCATTTCACCAACGTATGTTTGAAAATGGCAGCCTAAGAGCTAGACGGTGAACCTATTGAGACTCACATCATCTTTCTTGAATATATACTGTTCAAATAATAAAAAGAAACAAACTTTTGGCTTTCTGCTCACATGTTGTATAATGTCTTGTTTCTTTTTATCATGAATCAGACAATTTTGATGTCCAGTCGTACATTATTTTATATTGGGCTCAATAGTTCACTGCATTCTGTAGACGAGAATGTCTCCTTTTTCTAATACAAACCAACGATTGTCTGTTCTTCATCGGTTCGAACCTGCAATAAGTGAAAAGTTATAACAGAATGCTACCATGAAGATCATATTTTGTGCATGATTTTCAATTTGAAAGTGGATTGTCCAATGTTTTTCACTGGCTTTTTTTTCTCTTGAGTGCGAGAGCCATTTTCTGATTATGTTGGTTTTCTAAAGTCTTCAATTTAGGATATCCATACGTGAAAATGGTTGTCTAACCAATCTTTTGCTCTTTTCTAATCACTTCGCGAGTTGTTCGAATTTTTCAAGGTCTTTTTTAGCCATTTGTCATAGCATTCCTTTTCTGTTAACCTTCAAAGAATTTCCAATGGTAGGGTACGGTAATTCATACGAGCAATAACGAGTCGATTGTTTACCGTAATCTAGATCACATCACAATGTGTTCATTTCGTCTGAATGAGCAAAACGATCTCGTGCGATACCTTTTTAGTTCGGTTTTTGAGCAGCATTTATGACGGTTTCAGTCGCTATTTTCGTAATTAAGTGGTTAAATGTGCTTTGAAATACACGCGACTAATTGATTCTTCCACCCTTTCACTGTCGACCAATTGGTAAGAGACTTGCCCGAAAGGATAATAACACTAAATTGTCACATCGACTGGACCGTCAATTCATTGTATGAGCCAAATGTGCATACAGTCACGTCCCAGTCGACTATGTTGGAGACCTCCCTTAGAAATCCAACAAAGTTTTATAGAATGTTTCAAGCCTTTCAGAGGTCTAACATGGCATTTCCAGTGGTATGTGACACTGCATTCAGTATACAGACACGTCATAAAACCGTATCATTCAGTATAATATGATAGAATGTGTTAAACATTTCAGAGGTCTAGTATGTTATTGATATACGCACGTTTCGGCGTTCTCGCACGCCTCATCAGTACGACATGCCTTACAACTCACCCCTACTACTTGTAGCAGCAGCGCCGAAGATCTATTAGTCTAGAAGAAGTAAAATTCTCACTTATTGTTACGGTCTTGACTGAGTCCAATCGATAGCTTACAGCTGTAACGAAGCATATAACAATACCTTCCAGTCGACTGTACTTGTGACCTCACTTGAAAATTTAGTTTAGTCTGGTAGAAGGTATTATATCCTTTCGTAGCAACTGTAAGCCATCGGCATCCAATTTCAAGACCTCAACATCAAGTGATCCTTTCACTTCGTCCAGAGTGATACATCTTGGGTGCCGCTGTTATTAGTGGTGGAGGCGGGCCGTAGAGCATGTGGTAGTGATGAGGCGTGTGAGACTGCCGAAACGTACGTATACCACAAAATACGAGACCTTTGGAGCTCTTGAAACATTCTATCAGACTACATTTAGTCACCTTCACAACATAGTGCAGTCGGATGCAAAGCTCATCGGTGAAAGATTTATCAACGTCGATCAAGTTTGTTCCTGTCTGATAACCGATGGTTATTGGTTATAGACACCTCCTAAGAAAAATTTCTTTGTCTTTGCAATGGTATTTGTTGAAAGATGATTCAATAAAGGAGTCCAGCACGATACCGCCCGAGATATCTATCGTAGTGCAACAATGATAGATATAGTAACTCAATTGGAATGAGTAAGAAGTACATAGCGACCTAGCGTTTCTGTGTAATTTTTTCTGCTGACATGTTCATCTCTCCAAATAGTCTCCCAGAAGAAATGTGTGCAAACCGGGAAACAATAGAGCTTCAGATTTATCTCGCGGTGTGTGCTTTGTGATGGTCAACCTTCTGCAGAAGAGCAAATTGTCCTTGGTGAACGAATCACCCACCATGTATACCACAAGGTATAAATGCTCGCAACGTTCAATGAATATGGATAACGCAAAAGAAGAATACAATAGAAAATAGCGTGCATCGTAAGCTCTCTCACAAAGACTATTGACGAGCTTGCTGCTGGATACAGATCACTTAACTGAGCAATTTTTTTAGTCGCAGACGATATAGCCAAAAAATGTGCCTGCATTTTTACGGTCTCGGAAATGGAGCGTGCGGATGCGGGATTTGGAGCAACAACCTTGTTTTGGTACCGATTGGGCAGACATATTTATTAGAAGAGACGGATGGGCGATAATATCGTCATGAATCATGAGAGAATTAGAACGAACTCAGTGGAATTCTAAGAAGGTGGATCAACGCCTGTGTTGCGTGTTCATGCCAAATACATAGAAAATTGTGTGTTCAAATCATTGAGCCATAAGCGGATTTGGGAAGCATCCGGTCTGCACTCCCACCCTGTATTACTGTAAAGTTGAGTCATCTAAGTTCTGTTTTCTAGTGCATTCACTGCAGAATTTCATTCGTTTGCAATGCAAGATGGTGAAGGTATTGGATCAAAAACTCCACAATCATGGTGGTAGCCTTCTAAACGATTACTTTTTATAGGTGTTACACCGTTCGTACTATTTTCATGAGTTGTCTATCTAAATGTGGTGCACCAAATCAGCATGTGGGAAACTGTAGAATTATTTCAATTTGTGAGACACTGCCGTAAGTATCACTGTGGCAAAATTAGCAGATAATTTTGATTCTGTATTCTCTTTGTGATCGGGGTTCAGCTTTACACTTCCAGTGTTGTAGTTGATCACTTGGATGGCCCGTTTTCACTGGTAATGCTGGCTCTAGATGATTTTAAATTTGTTTACTACACGTACAATTGTCTATGGTGGTGGTCTGTTATAAACATAATGACGTCCGCAAAGCTCATTACTTAATCCTTAAACCCTTACCATTTGTAAATGCAATTTGTGCAAATTAGCCACGAATACGTCCGCCCATCGTCTGGGTTGTTGCTTAAGAGGGCACTTGTATTCTCCTGAAGTCCGCTCCACTGTTCCTTTCGTCCATTTGTCATCTGTTCTCATTATATGGCCGTCCCAACTGCTAGCATTGTTGTACATGTACTTGGACTCTGAAAGGTTTTGAAGATTTGAGCTGCGCAACCCTGCTGAGCGTTCTGAGTGTCGGTCAAATTACAGAAAACAACAATCAAGCGCTTTATGGGTGGTGAAAAAACTTTTTGACATGGTTGAAGTGCAGTGCACATCTCTGCTCCATAACAAAGTGCTGAGATTTGAAAACTGGGTACGAAGTTGGGATCCGCTTATTGGTTAGTGGCTTCTTTGAGAGGGCCAAATACGATCTCTGCGCCTCTTTTTTATCTATGTAATTCCTTTTTTTCGTTGAAAATCCAAACTGCACACACGACTTATAACTGTAGTCACAAAACTATCCATTGCGATGTGTTTACCTTCGCGTCATTGTATTTTCGTTATCTGGGTCTTCGTCCTATTTATTTGCATTTCAGTCTTCTTTCACGCTCCGTTGAGCTCATTTGCTGCCGTCTCTTCTTGAAGAAGAAAGATTATGTCGTCGGTGAAACGAAGATTTGACAGGGACTTTCCTGCTTAACGTTTGCTACTCTTGTCTCGAATGAGTGAGCTGTTTATCCATTGCAATGAGACAGAGAGCAACTTTGGAGACATTGTGTTGCCGTGGCGAAACTTTTTCTAACGATGGTAGGAAGTCAATAAAAAATTTGTTTTGGGTTTAATTCTGATAACGCTCAGCTTCTGTTCATATATAAAAAGGTCTATCCCTGGTTGAGGAGCTCTGACCTGACTAGATTTGCTTGGATGCTGTCTAACGCTTTTTCGCAGTTTATGAAAGTTAAGACTAATAGTAGAAGCAGATGGAAAGTTTTGGTTTCTGCGAGATTGCTAGGAGATTATCCAATCAGCGTCTTGATTGGTTGATTACAAAGAAAGTGCTTAAAAAGTATTTGAAATGATTTCGTATAAGCCTTGAAGATTTATATCTTGTCAACAGTATGAATTGTGAGAGATCCGACTCAAAAAACCATAAGCTTTACTGAAACGCTTTGCTCAAATGCGTCGGTTTTCCGCCAAAAATAGATTCTTCTTATGAGATAGTACATTCGTTCAATATCGAGGAAACCAACAATGGTTTTGAGATATGGCCTGTAATAGTTAAGCAGGACTTTTCTAAGGTGATATTACCTCTAATCTTAATGGCTATTGAGGTGGTAAATTGAAGAGTAAAACATCGGCGACATTTCACATGTTATGCTCTCTAGATCAAAAATCATTTTGGTAGTAATAAGCCTGGATTTCATTCTGACATTATATTCGTTAGCTCTTAGTTCTGCCTAATTATTGAGAAGAAGCAGCTGTTGCACTAGAGTGATTCAGCCTGTTGAAGAAAGTTTGTGAGAGAAATGCAATGTTGTAAGTTGCTCTGAACGTTTTTCAAGAAGTTTTGCATCAACGTTGCATCAAGGCATCAAACGATGTTCTTTTGAAATCTGTTCATCGTTGGATGCATATGAGAATATGGATTAGTGCATATGAGCACATCTCTCATAATATCAAGCTTCTTTACCTTTATTCCTAAGTAACTTCGATACTGTCAGCTTAATCATCGGCTGCTTACTAGAACTGTGGATTATGGCCCCCATAAAAATAACTTTGGACGTGTTCAAAAAAAAAAAACCGGTAATCATATCTAGCAGCACATGTGCACTGTGGCTTGAGGTGCCTTGCAGCGCACATTAGGTCTATGACTCGATCTCGCGCTCATGGCTCACTAAGCCTTCGATCCCTCCGAGGTTCGCTACATTGGTACTAGATTTGCCTAGGTGGACATGTAGTACTAGCCTGATAGATCGGTAGGCCACCACGAGTTATTGTGAAGGTCAGATATGCATTTAATCAGTTTATACGAAGCTAAAAATAGTTCTTTTCGATTATCCGGAGACAAATGGATATTCAATCTCATTCGCTGGACAGAGGCTTTTTATCAGCAGTGTTAGTAATTATTCGAAAACTCTAATCTCCGGCAAGATCCATACGTGGTCGGTTTTCTAAAAAGCCTTTCTGTAATGCTGTGGCATTCGAAATTAAAATATGTTTCACACGACCACGCATTTTTCTTACCTCGTTTGTATTTTGCTGGGTAAAATTTCCTCCTTAGACTGCCAGTACTTTTTCGATAGCACAAGTCTTGAAGAAAGCGAAATTGTGTCTGGTTTTTGGAAAAGGTCTTTTGATAGCGCTGTAGGAAGGAGAAAAGATTCATGTTTTACACCTCGCCGAACAGAGCACTTTCTCTAGATTATCAGTAATCATTCGATAGTGTAAGTTTCATTGATTCCCCGACTGCGCTTGTTTCCTGAAAAAGACCGTTTTTCACTGCAGTATAGCAGGGAAATCAAGATGAGGTTACACATATTCGGCGAGCTTGTTTATCGGCCCACCTACGGATTGGGAGCGGCGATTGATCGATGCCCTGATGGCTTAAACATGTGGATTACAACTTGTTCTCAGTTGGGATCTTTTTTTTGCTTTGAAAGAAACTTCAAATAAAAACATTGACTCAAATACTGCGAGACTTCCTCTACACGTTTATATGCTTTTCGTGCCTCCCCGCGGATTATTCGCCTGAGAATAATGAAGGCGCGCGGAGGGTGGGAATGATTTTATTTTAAATATTACAGCGTTATAAAAAGGCCTTTTTGAAAACCGGTCACGTACAACTCCAACCAGAGATTTAAGCTTTCTAATGGTTACTAACACTCCTATGAACAATTCTTGTCCAGCAAATGAGGTCGAATATTAATTTGTAACTGGGTAATCGAAATGAACCAAGATCCGAAGATGAACGAATGGCGCATTTTTTGGAGATTGATTAAAACTGAAAGCTTTATCTTTTCTTCTTTACAAGAACACTCACGATTGATAGGTATCATTTGCTTTGGTATCATGTGTATCTAACAAAGTTGATCATCAGTCTGTCATGGAGATTCACCAGATGAAATTGAAACAGAATTAATTTTTTTCTACGCGCAATCAGCCGACTAACGTTGTTTTATTGACATGAATCTCTTAACTATGAAAGCTTCTTGTTCTTTACTTACCTGACGGCATTCGTGATTAATGTACTTCACTGCATTTTCATTTTATTTTCCCCTCATGTAACATTCCCACTAGATATTAGGTTTCCAATTTTTCGTCTAAGATTTCGTTCATCACGGTAGAGTTATCTCAACAACCGTGAAATCATAGGATATCCATTTGTGTAACCTCGCTTGTTATATTTCTCAAACATTACGGCAGCCTAACTTTAGAACAGCTTGATAGCATCATCGGCATGTTTTTTAGACACATCGACATAGTAATCGGCGAAGGTCACCCTTTGTGTTCGAGTGATTTATTTTCAGTTCAAAACTCTAAAGACTACCTTTCTTTTTTTTTTATGCACCTGTTGTACATTTTCCCAAGGCCCTTCATATATATGACGCCCTTTTGTTGGTGTGAACGAAACTTTCAATGAAAATTTTTCCGTAATGCTAAAAAGCGATCCCAATTGTCTTAACTAAGTTCTGTAGAGAATGCTTATCTTCTTGTGCTGCTATAGAGGAATTCAAACTTCCGCTATGTTAACTATGTCAATACAAAGCAATCGTTAAATCAAGGCTAAACAAGTGTTGACACTCACAATTTATCTGAACGAAAAGGAGAATTTTTTTTTGAAGCTTGAATGTTGATATAAATTTCAGTTATTCATCGCACAGAGTAGAAGTTTGAACAGAGAAGTGATTAACATCTTTAACTTAGATCGATACTTCGTATATAGAAGATTGAACGCTCTTTTGGCCAACACAATGACCTGCAGTGACTTGCCATAGAATAAGTCACTCTTTTTGTACTCTCAGACAATTCTGGTACCAATATGCCAATCTCGGTGGGACGAAAGGCTTGGTGAAGACGGCATGTTATAATTGAAGCAGCGAGCGATCCAGTACATATTACAGGACATCTCTGACCCATTGCGCTACACGCACCTATTGAACTAGGGAGTAATCTCTACAATTTCAATAGATAAGGAAAAATACCCATATTATTTCTTGACAAACTTTTCTCAAGTTCAATTGTTCCCAAATTAGCAGCTCATAATTTCATACGTTCATCGTAATGCGTTTTCAATAAGAGAGGTAGGATGATTTCCGTTTCGACAGATTGACCTAAAATTGCGTCTCTTCTGTGATATGCATTCCATAGAATTTACATCATCCCTTGCCTTCTTTCACTGAATTCACTCCTGCTTTTCCTAGTTGATGGGTTTTATTGATGATCCAACAAATGAGATGGTGTGTTATTCGTATACATGTGTTTGCCATCAGTTGTACAGTTGTTTTTCGGCGCAATGGAATATACCATCAGTTCCACTGCTGTTACTAAATTTATATCCGGTACTATACGGTAAGCTCCCAAGGCTTCATGAAAACTGAATGAGTTTAGGCAATAATAGAACATTACCGGCTATTCCTCTACAAACAGTGGACGTTCATATTCCCTTCGATAGCAAGCGAAATTGTTCTGTTACACCTTGTTCTGTTCTGAAATACACCACATTGTTCTGTTTCTTATGACGCTTGGCACTTGGTAGGCAACAAGTATGTTTGCTCTGCACTTTACTACAGCATGTTTCGTGGGATCTCTTGTTACTCGTCCCCTCAAGACCTTGTCGCTT
This sequence comes from Parelaphostrongylus tenuis, assembly GCA_019055375.1. Lineage (NCBI taxonomy): Eukaryota > Metazoa > Nematoda > Chromadorea > Rhabditida > Metastrongylidae > Parelaphostrongylus > Parelaphostrongylus tenuis. The sequence continues at coordinate 8,834 of JAHQIW010000660.1, read as the reverse complement.
GTTGTTTCAGTGATTCATGGTAAAATTTCCTCGTTCGATCTAATATGCCGCTTGTTGTGATTTAGTATTGTTCAAGAAAACACAGTCGCAAAGTTACTTTTCTCAGTTAATCAGATCACTTGATGAGCTGATCACGAGATTGTTAATGTAATAGTCATCTCAAGGTAGCTAATGTTTTGACCGATTTCACCTTTTTCACGAGCTCGAAAGGTTCATATTATGGAGCGTAGTCAGTCAAATAATTTGCATAGCTTTAATGACAAAGAAAACTCAAAATCCATTACATGAGTCATATATGACTCAGTTTTTCATGCGGAAATAAGTTTCTCAAGTTTAAGTAGTTGGAACCTCACTCAGTAATGTTCATTGATGGGAATAAAATTTAATAGAACCTTCATAGCTTTGCTAAGAGATAAAAAGATGTACCTTACATTTTCTATTTTGGATATCTTTTTGAAATCTATGGAACGTTTGTTCACCTTTTTCATCGAAACTTGTGTTTCGAAATCATGGGAAAGCCAACCGATTGAACGAGCAGTATCTCATCCAAGAAAATCTGATGGTGTTCTTACGTGCATGCTTGATACTTTGAGATAGTGTGTTCAATAGCTTTTACTATCTATTCATCTCCGCTATACTTTCTGAGTTAGTGACGGAGACGTCTTTTTTTATTTTGATATCGACGCCACTCTAAAACTTATCCATCTTTTATTTGAACATTGAAAAATATTTATTGTAGTCAACCACATGTCAGCATAACACACTAAGATTCTGAAAAGGCGATTTTTTTTTGAAAACACCAGCTGTAATGAGGAAAATTATGAATTAATATCTCCGTTTCAGCTCAGCAGCAGAGGTCTTTAATGGAAGCTGTTACACAATTTATCGGCATAGTGAAATAGTCTTTTTTGAATAAGAAATCTATCTCCAGAATCCACATGAGTTCACGATATGTATGTGAACGTTTTTGTTCAATTTTCAGCCTATCTCTCGCCTAAAACTCCATCCCACCTCCGTCTAGCCGGCTTGGAATCACTTTTGACTGTTCTATTCTGATGATTTTGAAACCTGCTTTTATAAGTGCTTAAATATAACTTTATGACTTTAGAAATTGAAGTAGCTAGAAAGTTCAGAATTTAATATTTATTTGGTCAATGTAAGCTCTTGAAGGTGCAACCCTTCAGTATTCAATTTCAGTACTTGAGAATCATTTTGTATGAAGTGGACCCAACTCAGTTCAAAGTATTGTGGAATGAATTTTTTCTGTACAATAAACGACAAAGTTTTTCTCATTCAATGAAAAATCGAAAATGTCACACTTATTCAAAAAATCTACTTTGAAATAGGACATATCTAGTTTTATGCCTATCAGTTTGCATCGTTATACCATATACTATGAAATGAATTTTTTATGTACAATAAATGACAAACTTTTTTCATTCAATGAAAGATCGGAAATGTTGCACTTATTCAAAACGTTTACTTTGAAATGGGACGTATATAGTTTTATGCCGATCAGTTTATTTCGTTATACCATGGAGTTCACTTTTTTCGCAATATTATTTAGCCACCACCAAACTATTCATTACTCTTGATTATCGTAGTATTGAGCTTGCTTTGGAAATTTGGACACTTCTTTTCTTCAATAAATCTATCTAGCATATTTTTAACAGAATGTCTCTCTACAGAAAACTTTGAATTTGTAAAACTTGTCGAAGAATTTTCATTGAAGTATCACCGCATTGATTGGTCCAATGTATTGTTGCTTGCTCGATAGCATCTGTTCTATGGTTGATGGAGAAAAAGTAACTTTGTTTGTAGTATCTGCACCTGGCCAACCGTTTTCATTTCACCACCTGTCCCTTTGTCATTGATAGCCTACTGTCCTCGCGTTCTACTCGGCGAACAATTATTGCTATTACCTTTATGTTGAATTTGAATTTTTTGAAGTCTTATCATCTCAGTACTTACTGAACTTGTCACCAATTCAATTAGATATATATATATATATTATATATATATAATATATATATATGTACTTACGCATATACATGTATCGTGCGACATATGTACACGTGATATATCGTATATGTGTATATGTTCATATACATAGGTGTATATGTATGCTTGCCATCGTATGTATATATGTGTATGTCTTGGTCAGATATCTGTGTGAGTGGTGATCGGCCGGACGTGCGTGGTGACGACGGTCATACTCGAAGACGAGTTTATCCAGCATGAATACGTCGACGGTTGTTGAGACGGTGAATATCAATCTGGAGGACTTTTCAGAGACATTTCTTACCTGCTCAACATGCCTATACACTTACGATCAGGTGAACGTGTTACCCTTTATGATTCTTTCCCAATTTTTCAACACATCATGAAGGTTGACACTGATTCTTTGACAAGAGTGTTCTAGGTTAAGAGTCTGACTTGCTCATAAAAGAGACTGTGACGTATTTGTTCTTGTGATAAGTATGACTTGTACAAACTCTGAAGAGTAGAAACAAAAACTTTGTCAATTTAAAATCTGTGTGGAAGTTAGATAATAAGGAAAAGAAAATGGATTACCCGGAAGTTCAAGTTTGATTTAGCAAATTCTGAGATTTTGTACGCAGAGAGAAGTTTTTACGGCATGTGGTGATCAGTAGTGGTAAAGACACCATCCCACTTTGTTGAATGGGTTTTCGCATGTGTCGTCATTATACTGTAGAAAATGTGAGCATCGTCAAATGCGAAAACTGTTGTATTCTGGGCTCCCATATTTGCAGAATCAAAAATACTTACAATTTATATAGGTGGAAAGTCTACAGATTTTATGATTTCTATAATTTCATTTGATCCATCATGAACTGAGGTTTTTTCAGAGCAGGTGCGGTTGTTCTACTATGCATGTAACTCATATTGGTTCGAATGTGTTGAAATATTCGATAATTGAGTAATTGAGAGCATAACATTTTTGGGGAAATGCTTTATCATGTGTTCCTCATATTTTATCAAACAATATGTGTGAATAACTTATGTAATGCGTGAAACGCTGTAGCTAGAGTGTCCTTGAATACAGTACAAGATTGCTGTTTCGGCCGCGAGCGTTGGGCAAACTAGGCATGCATCCATCCGCAGCTCTTGTGAGCTACTCAACGCCGAACACTTGTTCTTTTACAGGTTTATTTGGCATGTGGCCAGCTACCTTTTCTCCTCAACGGAAAAATTAGGAGAGGGTTGTTGATTCATTAAAATTTTTCACCTCATTCACAAATCTATCTGACTTCATACCATCATCTCCAACATATTTAGAATTTTCGAAAACCGAAGCTACTGCCTTGTTCACATTCTGTATGTCTTTCTTGTTTGGAACAGCTTGCTTCGCTACCGCAGGTACAGTTTCCAGCGTGTTTTGTATTTCGCCTTCTTTCAGAATGGAAATAATCCTAGTTTTTATAAATATAACGAAGAAAATAGACTTTATAATCTTTGTATTTTTACAACCCTCAGTTCTATTTGTAATGTTTTTCGATAATACTGCTCCACTGAAAAGTTTTGTATCAGGTAAATATTTAACTAGTTGGTTTTGGAATTTGATAAACACCTTCACGCATGTTTACTTTTTGTCCAAGAACTCTAAAGTTTTTTTTTACAATGGTAATAATTGAACCCACTGTTGAAATGATGACACCAGGATGGTCTAGAGTCACCATACTTTCCTTGTGAGAATGTGATCCATCTCTTATTGGGTCAGCTTCTAATTTGTAATAATTGGCTGAAACCCATCCGTCGATAATTTTCTCGTCCACATGGGAACGCCTTAAAATCGTATATCCTAAGAGTGGAGAATTGACTTTGATCTACGAAATTCATAAGGAAGACGAAATCTCCAAGCAACGATCAAGACATTACGCGAAGTATTCAAATCTTTGTGGAGCATGAAGGCGAGAAAGCGAATCGAATGCAAGCAGTGCTAACTTTCGCATAGCATCAGATCTTCTCATAAGTTTTGCAACTACAGCAAATGCTATAAATGGTTTTTGAAGCGGTGCTATACAGAGCGCTGTTAGAGCAAAAGAAAGTCATGTTTCGGACTCGAAGTAGTTTAGACTTGACGCTTGAACTCCATAGCAGGTTTATGTGGCAGTCTGGAACAAAAAAAAATTTTTTGTGCCTATATAACGATTGAACAAAGTCTCCTCTATACTTCTCTATACAAAAGCATAGAAATGGAAAAAGATCTAATTAAGTAATGTTGTGCGCAGCGATTAGTAGCTACCGCCACTCGAAAAAATATCAATCGAGAGCCGCACGATTCTCTTTGCTTATTTAGAGAATTTTTCCCCCTTCCGCCAAAATTTCTAGATTTCGTATATAGGAACTGTAAAGGAGATTTTGTTCCATCGTTCTGTGGGTACGATTTTTTTTTTGTTTCACATTGCCAAATAAACCTGTTATAAAGTTGAAGTGGCGAGCGAATTACTACGAGTACGAAACAAAATCTTCTTTTTTTGCTCTAACAAGCGCTCTGTAGGCCGTTTCAGAAACCAGTTATATAGCATCAAAATTGGCGTGATTTGGGCTATCGAATGACTAACCAGTAATCTATGTGCATCATTAAGTTTTGTGTTTATTGCTTTGGTAGGAAGACTTATGAGAGCGAGTAAGTAATGATGATTCGTCCATATAAAATAAAAAATAGATATATCAGCTCAATCAACTGTTCATTGGCGGGTGAGTTGCAAAATTCTATACTAAACCATTTTGAAGTAGAGGTTTACGATCGTAGGTGACTGAGTTAGATGTTATATATCTCATAAAACTGCCGGTCTTTGAGGGCGATGTGCTTAGGTTAGTGACACATGCTATCAGAAACGAAGTTACTGGTTTGACATCACTCCCAAGCATCTCTTGCAATCAATCAACAACCAACTTACGGAACGCCTTAGCTAGTGTAGGTTTGAGATAAATACCAAAAAGGTCTGCCCCGATCAGTACAGTACTTTGTGTAGTTCTTTAAGATGACGAAATCCTCAAATAGCAGTCGGAAGAACACAGCGAAATGTTTGAAGACCTTGAGTGATGAATTTAAGGGAGCGAATTGATTGCTAGAAGTACTTGAATCCGCGCAGTAAAAAAGTTGTTAAGAGGGTTGCTTAGAAATTATGTATCCACCAGGTGGTTGGATGTCTTGTCAGTTATGTTCGTCATTTGTGGACCGATGACATAAAAATTGATCTTCGAGCCTCAGTGGAGATGGAAGCCTTTATCACAGTATACTGTGGTGTTTTAGGTCCAGAAGAAATTGGCTGCGTAGAAAAATCAAAAAAGCTTCATTTTATGAAACACTCTTTATTCCTAGTGATATCGCTATCGGAGGTACTTTAACAAAATCGTCATCACTAGCAGTTTTGTGCGGCGAGTCTAGCAGACTTGTTTGAGATGCAGTTTTTTTTGTAAAGTGTAAGACGTACTAAGTGGCTTTTCTTCTCAATCGGAAGCACGCTATCATCTGTCAGTGAGTAGGTCCTTTGTCATACAAAATGTTCAGCAAGGAATTGTAGCGGTAGAAGAAACAGCTTAACTTTGTGTTGAGCTCGATGTGCATCGTCGCGTATGTGGTGAATTAAACATAGACAGCTTTGACAATCAATAGAAAAAGGCCTGACTGGTATAATATACATCGATGTGATTAACACTGTAACAGTGATTTCGTTGATTATCTTTGTGATATTTGATCTTAGTCGTTCTCTACGTTTTCACATCATAAGTTAAACTTTACAGTATTGTTTAGATGTGAAGTCAATGGTAACGCTGACGTTTCGCTAGTTTCGCCTTCTTCAGAGCCGTGGCATGCCTCGCACATGTATGGCGCGGTTCAGCCGTTTTTATATAATAACTGGTGGACTGTAGAACAACAAAATGGCTCTGAAGAGAGCGAAACTACCGGAACGTCAGTTCATTACTATTGTCTGTATTTAAGTGAATGAACCATATTGTTAACAATCTTATATCGGCTCAAAATTCGAAATTACTACTCATTGCCGAGTTCAATCGACAGTCGATTCTAAAATCAACTATGAGGATTTGATCAGGCATTGCTTGGATCATAAGCAGTGTGTTTACGAGTTGTCCCTCAGAATCGGATACATAATAGAGGATGGGGTGGTTTGTTGGTATAAAAGTCAATTTTTAGAAATTTTAATATTACTTATTTTGTTCCAGAACGGAATAGAAGCCTCATTTAATTCATTTTGGCTTCAACTATCTTTATCACATATGTTCTCAATCAGTTTCTCATACGTTTTTCAGACTGATGCCCTCTCACTTCGTTGTCCGATGTGTCGTGAAGTTTGCGTATTGCCCTCTGGCGGTGTTAACGCATTGCCGGCAGCATTTTTGATCAATCAATTGTTAGATGTCATGCAGGTTAATACGTGTCTCTAACTATGATCAGAGATATTGGACTGTCAATGTATCTATAAATTTTCGCGCCAATCATTTTTGTACTTTGTGTATGACTCGTCGGATATACCAGAGATGTTTTGAATAGTAAATTGTCATAGAAATCATGGGCAAAATTACTGTCATGAGTTGACTGAAATTTCCAACAGCTGGTTGTCCACGAATTCGATAACAGTTTACGTTTCGATACATTCTGATGCACACGATTGCTTATATACAAAACTGTTTATATGGTTGGTTGGTTTCGGCCGGAAAATAGATTTGTAGCAATTATTTTTTCGCAAAGTTTTTATTCATTTGGATCCATCCAAAGCTTTTCTATAGTTATTTAGTCAAGTCCTGATGTGGTAAAAAAAAAACTTTCACTCGGCGTGTAGTGAAATGGGAGTGATGTACCGGCAATATTCTATGCTTTTCAAATGATTTCCTTTTCATTTTGTTCTGTTGGAACATTTTTATATATTAACACTCCTAGCAGACATCTGTAAGAGGGCAATTTTTTCTTCCGACATATGATGAAATGTTAAGACATTAAACGATGTGTATACTAAAACTATCGTCATAAATTACCGTCGCTGATACTAAGGGAACTCTGATAGCAAGGTACCAATCGTCCGTCCTTCGTATACTCGCGATAGACGGCGGATGCTTCCAGTGTTATATTAAAGAGTCCTTGCTTAATCGTCTTAGGACTCATGGATAAGGTTCTTAATGAGAAATAAATTATTTCTTGGGGTTAATAGGTTTCATGAAGATAAACTTTCTAGGAGTCTAAGTGAACTGCAATTTATTGCAAAGCAGAGAGATTTCTTAACGTTCACTCGCCTTGTCTAATTGCTTAAGTAACACTTTAACCTTCACTTCATTTTACTCATTTTTTGAAAATATTTAGAAACAGCGCAAAGACGTCGTTCCATCATGTACGTTTCATCCCAATGAGCAGCTACTGTATTGTGAATGTTGCGATATAGTCTTTTGTCAACAGTGTGAGACATCTGTCCTCAAGTCAGTGAAATAATTGAATAACATAAAATAGTTGAAGCGAAATGTAGCAACGAGTATATACACTTTGTTTATATAACGCGGAGTAGAATCTTTTGTAATTCAACTTTACTCGCTAATTTGTTCTATTTTAATCTCGTTGATTACAGCAAGAAGTGCAACCAACACACTGTTATTCCATTTTCTATCGCTTTGAAGAGAATGTCAGAAATCGTGGTGTTTCGAGCGAAGGTTCGTCTTTGAAAATATACATTGCCTTCTATGTGTGCTCGAATGGCTAGAGTGGTCATCACTAAAGTCTCCTGTCGTCCTTGACGCATTTAATAGTTTTTGGTATGCTTTGTTCAATCTAAATGCTGAAGAGCATCACATACTTTATCCTAGGGTCTTCATGATCGAGTTCTACCATTGGATCTGCGCTCTTCTTTTCATCTGCTTCTACTTCCATTAAGACTTAGTGGGTCTTGTACATAGGCCGCTAAGAACAAATACGTTTTCGACTTATTCGATTTTCGACATCTTAATACGCGCGTGTAGTCGTCCCTGATCATCGATTATTGCTGTAGATTGAAACATCGAATTCACTCTCTTACTTTCATGATAGTCACTCATTTCTTGGAACCACCAAACCTCTGATTTTTCTTCCTCGGCCGCGGAGTTACCCTCTGTCATATTGATTTGCTGACCCAGATACACAAAGTAGAGACATTCGGTGATATTTCTTCTAAGATTGAACTCGAATCAGCATCAGGAATTGAATCTGTTTCCTATTAGTATTGTTCTTCAAAGATTCAGCCACTCACCCATTTTCCACAAGTGCAGTAGAAACGTACTTATTCGTTCCATGAGTTATTCATATTGTTAAGGCGACAATTAGCAAGGCGAAGATGGTATCACTGCAGGCCATCGACTTTGATTTACGTGTTACTCTTCCCAAGTTTCCACGTGGGATGAAATAGTATCCGAAAGTGTCGAAATAATGTTTTTATCAGTGCAGTTGTAGATTAGTGAATTCTTATTGTGAATTCGAAAGCTTTTGAAAGGTCTTCGCTACCGAATGGAGACGCTCTAGTTTTTAAGAGCTTTCATTCTTTTTATTCTGTCCATAGCAGCCTCCTTTCATAAGAGTCAAAGGAGGTTTTTAAATTGAAGAAATTTAGGATGAGTGACATCTTATGCCTTAGCGGCACTTCAGTGAGTCGCGTTAGAGCTAGTATATAATGCCACCGCACTAAGCAAAATCTACGTTTTCACACAGCCGTTCCCGATTTGATATCCTCGTGGGAGGGGGGGAGCGGGGTGACGATCCTATTGTCAGCGACCCGGTGTAAAAAAGGACAAAAAAAAAAAAAAACCACTCACAAAAAGAAAGAACAGAG
>JAHQIW010000659.1:0-24043 GCA_019055375.1 Parelaphostrongylus tenuis | reverse complement strand
TTCAAAACAAACTCCTGATCCTTTCATTATTATTTGAGCCAACATGTCATGTGGTCTGGTAAAGGCTCTTGTACAGCCCGAGACACGTGTTTCGTCCTTACAGGCTCATCAGCCGGGCAAAACCCGTCGTCTGTTGATCTTTTCATAGCCAGTTCTCTCGGGAGCGTCACACTCCTTATATATAGTTATCGACGACCTACGCTTTACACTCTATGTCAGGTGGAACATTCACCTAACACCGAGTGTTTTCGCACTCGATTGCTAGCTGGCTGGTATTTTATCATATTATACCTTTCCTTCGAGTGCTTTATTAAGACCACGCTCAAATTTCAATAGATCCTTTCATTATTCATTTCCTTTCACAAACTACTGAATTATTGATTACCTGTAACAAATTTCCACGTCGATTTCGAGCCAGAGCTTTGATACGCGCTCTCCGTCGGATCACCATCACCAGTAACACTGCTAATGTCACGAACACTGCTAGCGCGACTATCATTTCTTGTGTCGACAATGCAACGTAGCCACCTAGAAACGAAGGTAAATGGGGTGGGAGATTGACACAAACGTTCAAAACGACACAGTTATGTGCCAACGATCCATCACAAGGTATGCGGCATAGTGCTTGATTGATAGTGTAGCCACTATATATTCATTAATGTTGAGTAATATGCGAATCTCTGAGCCTCAAGCGGAAGTGAAATCCGCGTTTCATTCTTTCCGGGAGCGCCCCTACTAACCGTTGCACTACCGCGGCTCCCGATTGCCGACCAATCTCTTCAGGCTCACGTGAGCCGAGCTCCACACGCAAGATTTTGGCTGCTGGCTTACTTCAATTCAAATCAGCCATTCGGATCATCTCATCCGCAACTGTTGAAGCGGTGAGACGGATAGCAGAACAGCGGCCCCGGTAGTGCAACGGAGATCATGGGCTTTCGGGAAGGGTGAGACACGTTCAACTCTCTTTTAAGATTCGAAATTTTGTGTAGTAAACACTTTCAAGCTACATTGTTCTCAGAGTAAACATCTAGTACACAGCTTCCATCACTTCCATTTGCGCAATACAGAGTGTTCAGCAAACCTTCCATGGGAGGATATAGGGAGACGTCAAGCATTTTTTTTCGTTCCTACTGTAAGAATCTTGCGATCAATATTTAAACCGTTTTTTTGAACGGAAAACCTTGGAGGTCTCGAACACTTCACTAAAGAGCTTTCATAAGGAGTAAATGGTCTATTGTATAAAAAAAAACAAAAAATATTACAATGTTTTCATGCCTACTTATTGCATGAAATTTTCTATACCGTATAGCATTTGAATCATGTAATACGTCCGAATTTTAATTGAAATGTCACTGTAACAACTTATATCTTTGGAGAGAAAATCATTATTAACCAGGCGCCTATTGTGCTCAGCAATCTAATGGAGATTAAGCAGTAGCCGAAATTTCTGGAGACAAACGTATTCGACAAGAGCTGCACAGAGTTTTCTAGACTATAAATGTTCTAAAGATTTTCATAAATCATGAAATAGCATCTCGATACACTTTTCTGCAAACTGACCTTCTGCAACTGCTGTGATGGTGGTAGAATGTAGGGTGCTAGATGCAAAACGTGTCGCATCCTTCTCAGGATTATTTTGCTCATGATCTTGCTTCTGCCTAAAACTTTAGGATACTACCATCTTCAGAACTACATTTACTTTTTTGATTCAAACACAACATTTTTGAAGGCAAATCGAGTACGTTGTTTCTAGAAAGGATGTGTGTTAATTTATCCCTGAGAGATGTATCAAAATCAATTAACTTGTTTAAACCATAACACGTGACGGAATGTATATGCGGCCTATATAATGGCCTGCGATGGCCTACCAATGTATCATTTCACGGCCTATCTTTGCACCGAAGTCTGGTACCGAAAATCGTTCTCAGTTAGACAAAGGCTTGGTGAGCCTGAAACGAGGGATCGAGTGAACGACAACGTGTGTAATGTAGGGGAGCTCTAGCCATTGCGCGCACACGCTTCCCACGAGGTTCGCTTCTAACACAAAAAATAGAGAATAGTAGAAAAACGCTTTTCCACATATTTTCAGTGTATTCAACACTAATCATTTTTGATTATCCGTGTTTTCGATAGCTGCTGACGGATTTTTGATAAGCAAAATATTGAAAACTCGAAGACATAGCCTAAATGCGAATAGAAGCGACCGCCTGTCTACCAAACGAATTCGCAGTGTGCCATCTTCAAGTGCTATCTCGATTTTCTAGATGCAACTTTTGAAAATCACACACACATGGCGCAACCCCAGGGATTGATCAACGAGCTTTATCCTTTCTCCTTATTTCAAACATAATCAATCATTCTTGGAGGGATTATTGTGCCTTCTGTAATTTCATCGTCTATTTTGTCGTTTCTTCGAGGCATAAACTTTGAAGAAAGAAAACGAGTAAGTGACAATCTGCGTTTTCGAGCAGCGTTGAGATTCAACTTTGAGGTCTCTTCGCAAGTCATATTGCAGAATCTGACCGAAGGGGAAACGTGACCCTGCCTAACTACTTGTGAAAATCGCTCCTGATCTCATATAACAGGAAACTAATGAGCGATCAAGTTGCCTCAATTATCAACTGGAAAAGGACAAAACAGAGCGATATACTCGCTTTTTTCTGACTCCACACACTCATTCAGACGTGTTTCTTCAACGTATGGAGCGACTTAGTGTTAAGATGTGCGGAAAATCATAATAGATCGATCTAACAACCACACTTTATTTGATTTATTTCTAATTGGAAATGTTCTCAACACACCGTGGTATAAACGGTATAGTCTCAGTAAAAAAAGTGTTATTATAGATTGAAAAGAGGACCGCAGTGCATCAGAAGCCGAGCCGATCTTCTCCTCCGGCACCTTTGAAATCAAAGGAAAATGTGGCGCGGCCACTTCAGCGATTTTGAAGGTAATTTCGACAAGCATTCTATGACATTCAGAGAAAGGCTTTTACCCTTTTAAGGCTTTCCTCGTATAATTTTCTATTTTTGAAACCTCGGCGAAAGCTAAATTAACCTGTTGTTCTCTGAAAAGCCAGGGTTTACATATTTCCTTGAGTTTGAGGTTTGCCTTTTTTCTCAGTTTCCATCTTTTCATGTTCTAATTTTTTGCCTTTTCCAGAAAGTTAAATTTTCCATGTTATTTATATTCTTGAGGTCATAATCTCTTGTACTTCGTGATCTTTTGCACCATTCTTTCTTTTTTTTCATTTGCTATTTTTGATAGAAACCTCTCGTTGTGGGTCGCTGTACGGTTCTTTTCAGAGCACTTCATGCTTTATTTATTTATTTTTTTTTAAATTTTCTTGTCTCTGTTGGCTCTTTTCTTCCATTGCGATTCCCGCTGTACTTTGCTTTCGGTTCAGATTTCATAGTGGAATGGGCGGCGCAAAGGATTTCGTGGATCGTCTTATCAATAGTCGCAAGGTCGTAGTGTTCAGCAAGTCCTACTGTCCATATTGTCATAAGGTAATCATTCATGGATTCTTCGGTTCTTTTCCGTTATAAGGAAGCAAATGAAGGACCGACCCTATTTGCCTGTAGAAGAACTTTTCATAGGAGTGTTAGTAATCATCCGAAAGCTCAGATTTCTGACTAGAGCCGACGTAGCCCGTTTTCGAAAGAACCCTTTCGCAACGCTATGAAATCCAAAATAAAGTTATGTTTCACGCGCGCGTTTTTCTCGCCGAACAGAGCTCTTTCTTCGAACAATCAATAATCATTCCATAGCGTAAATTTCATTGATTCCAACGCTGCGCTTATTTTCTGAAAGGACCGTTTCTCTGCAGCGCAGCAGGTAAAATAAGTTGAGAATACACATTTCCTGTCCAGCGAATATGGTCGGTTTTCCATTTGGCTCCTGATAACCGAAGTGTACCGATTTTTCTCTTTTCAGTGTTTGTTAGCGATTCTTTAATGCTCTTATCATATACTCAATGATGTTGAGTAATGTGCAAAACTTTTGCGTCAGGCGGGACTCGAACCCGCATTACACCGTTTCCATGGGCGCGTACTCTAATCCGTTGCACTTCCGACGCCTGTTCTGCCACCACTCTTTCTATGCTACAATGCATCTATCTGTCAGCAACCAACCGCGAACGGTTTGGCGTAAGTAGTCGATATCGACATTGAACCCATTTGCGTCGAAAGATATTGGGTATTGGAAGATCAAACAGAGTTCTTTATGTTTAACCACTTTTAGTGGTAATATGATGTCATCACTTGTATCACCTGTCGTCCCGTTGATCGTCGAGTGATTCGAGCGGGTACCAGCAACTCTTCCATTTTTCCCGATCGCGTGCAAGAGCAGCCCAGTGGGTCCTCCTCGCTCTCAGTATTCGCTGAGCATCATATCTTTCTTTTACCGCTTTCGTGAAGAAATCGGACCATCGGGTCGGTGGTCTTCCTGTAGAGCGCTTGCTGTCATGAGGAATCCAGTCGGTAACGGCTCTCGTCCATCGGTTGTCGTTGAAGCGCATCACGTGTCCGGCCCACCTTACTTTCGATATGCTGGCGTGTAAAGCGGCGTCCTTCCTCATACATCGTTGACAGTAGAGTCGGAACTTCGGATCCTTTCTTTCATTTGCGAGATACGCTTTCATCCTGCTCACGTAGCGACCATGTTTCTGCTACATATGTTACGGACAGGGATAATCGTCGAGTCGAAAAGGTGGGCATGGAGTCGAATGTTCTGCATTTTCTTCCTGGCGGTGGTATGGTGTTATAAATATACCCAATGATGTAGGGTGATGTGCAAGACTTTGCGTTAAGCGGGACTCGAACTCGCGTTTCACTCATATCGGGAGCGTCTCAACTCCCGCCTGAGGCTGAATGTTTTGCATATCACTCAGCGTTTTTAGAGCCACAGTGTATTTATGTGCTTCACTTTTGCAAGTTATCTAAGTAAGGATAGTTTATGAGGTGTTTTGGATTTACTCCATTATATCGTCTTCAGAAGCGTATGTGGCGCAGTGGTTAGAGGCGCTCTGCGTCGCACACAGGATCGATGGTTCGATCTCCGCTCATGGCTCACCAAGCCATTCATCCGTCCGGGGTCGATAAAGTGGTACCACACTCGTCTCAGACTTGTCAGGGAACATAAGCATCACTGACTCGATACAGCAGGAGGTCACCGCGAGTCATTGTAAAGGCTAGATGTGCATTCAATCACCTCAAACGAAGTCAAAAATTGAAGACGAATACATGGCGCATCCCTTAGGGATTGATCAATGCCGAGAACTCTATCCTAATCGTTACCTCTTTATTGTCTTCAAGCAGTGGTTGATTGCTCGCACGGGTCCACTATCGCAGGAATGCTGTGTTAAATGAGTTTCAGTTAAAGGAAGTTTATTCATGAAAATCAGCGACTTCTACCAGCTTTTATCGTTTGGATGATAACAGAAGGCATTGGCTTTTCAAGCACCCGCCTTATCTCGAAATGGATCGTGCCATCTCTATGAATAACGATTGCACGACAAGAAAACAGACGAACGATGGCTGGGATTGACTATGGAACCGTCTTGGTATGTATAACTCTTCGCGGACAATGAGGGTCATATTGACCCTCAAATAACAGAGGTCTTTTTTTCGCTGAACAAAGCTTTTGATATAGAAAAAATAGTGATTCGAAAGCTCAAACTATCGTGGATTTTGACACTTCGCTTGGTTTTCAAGAATACCTTTGTAGTACGCTGTAGCAGCAAAAATAAAGTTGTGTTTCACACCCGGTTTGTCTTGTTTGCTCATTTGCTTCCTGTGAACGCTTTTATTGAACAACAGTAAGCTCATTCAGTAGCCCAAATCTCGGCTAATCTGAAGATTAAACTTGTTTATGAAAAGATTTGCATAGCATACTGTGAGAGCGAAACTAAAATAGCGTTTCACATTCGCAGTTTCTTTGCACACTAGGAGATATATGTGCACAAAATGTACACAAACTTGTAAAGAAAATCATGTTCTATCAGAGCGGTACAAGAGCCATGAAGTATTTTTCGAAGCAAGGAGAAAAATCTTTGTTGTAGAACAAAATTCCGCGCCACTGGTGATATCTATGATGCTGCCGTTTGCAAAAGGGTAAAGCCGGCAAGATCGACGTTGAAACTGCAGAGTTGACTGTCACTGTATTTTGGCATGTCGTTTTCATATGTAACGGAAAGTGAGCTTTATGTATCAAGAAGGACGCTTTGTCGCGCCTTGATTCCATTTCAAAGTAAACGGTAAATGGTAGAAACTCTCGGCGTTGATCAATCCCTGATGGATGCGCTACGCATTCGTCCTCAATTTTTAGCTTCGTCTGAGGTGATTGAATGCATATCTGGCCTCTACAATGATTCGTGGTGGCCTAACGACCTGTCTAGTCAGTACTGATTATCCTCCCGGTCAGGTCCGCTAGTAATTTACCTACTCCGGAGGGATAGAAGGTTTGGTGAGACATGAGCGCGAGATCGAGCCATCGACCTTGTGTAGGACGCTGAGCACTTCTAACCACTGCACCACATACGCGGATGGTATCATGAGAAATGGTATATGATCGAATTCACAGCAGAGGATTCAGTTATGATAAAATCAATATGATTGGAACATGAATTTCAGCTGCCACCTCAGTGATAAAGGATTTGCAATAGTGCTTATTTTTATACAACGCCCCCTTTCCGCCTTCATTAACAGCACTGCTGTGCTGTTCATTTGAGAATGTTCATCTGTAAAAAAAACAAATTTCAACACTCGAACGAGCGTGGCTTTGTGTTTGCTTGGAAATACTGCCTAAAAATTTTGATAAATTTCTTGGGAAGTTATAGGTATTGTGACAATCAGTTGCTCCTTGTTGTTTTAGGCGAAGGCTGCGTTAGAAGCCCAGCATCTCAAGCCAGGAGCGATGGAATGGGTAGACATTGAAGGAAGACCTGATTGCTCCGAGATACAGGATTATATGAAGGTGTGAGCTTTTTGAATTTTTCAGTTCTTTTCCGTTGGACGGCACACTACGAAGAAACGATCTCTTTCGCTGGACAAGAACTTTTCATATAAGTGTTAATTATAATTCGCAAGCTTATATTTGTGGCCAGCGCGGTACGTGGCCGGTTTTTCGAAAAGACCTTCCATAACGTTGTAAATTCCAAAATAAAATTATGCTTTACATCGGCCGCGCAATTTATTATCATTACTTCGGCGGAAGTACGAAAAGCATTTGGACGTGTAGAGAAAATCTTTTAGTACTAGAGTGAGACGTTTAATCTGGAGTTTATTCCAAATTGAGAAAATCATAAATAACAAAAATCGGACTTCACTTAGGCTCCATCGATCGATGATCGCGTCGACCACACCCCAGCTGCCCCAGCCCGCAGCCCGTGAGTTGACCAAAGTACACTTGCTCGCTTATGTGAATCAATCTTATTTTACCTACTAATAGGTTGGGGAAAAAGTTCTGAGAAAATGCTTGTAACTTTTTGGGTGTCAGGCATTTTTGTGTTTTTGTGCTCATTTGTAAGCCTGTTTTCTCCCGCGTTGATTGGGTCAAGCTTTTTGAACCACCTATACACCGTACTTTTGCCAATTGTCTCTTCGCCCCAAGCCAGATTGATGCCTTCACTTGCCACCGTTGCATTTGATCCCAACAGCTATTCGTTCATCATCAACAACCTAGTTTGCTCGCCTGTTAACTCCATCTTGAAATAAGGAGATAAATTATAAACAATCAACGCAGGAGAAGACGGGCTTTCAAGTGAGCCCAAAAACACAAGAAATGGCCGACAACCAAAAAAGTTAGCAAGCATTTCCTCAGAACTTTTTCCCCATCCTATTACACTGCGCAGAAGACGATCTTTCCAGAAATTAAGCACAGCTTTGATATCTTAAATCTTACGCTGTCGAATGATTACTAATAGTTAAAAAAAGAGCTCTGTCTTGCGAGAAAACGCGGGTGTGGGACAAAAATGTTTTTCTTCCAGCGTTATAATAAATGAGGCGTTTTTAATGTAAATTGAAGCGTTATAATAAGACTTTTTTAAAAACCGGCCTCTTACCGCACTAGCCAGATATTTGAACTTTCGAATAATTACTGACATTGTTATGAAAATTTCTTGTCCAGAGAAAGAGTCGTTTCTTCATCCCGTGTCGTTTAAGGGAAAAGTACTAATTCTTTTAATCAAATGGAGATGTTATGTTGAGTCTTTTGAATCAGTTTCCTTGTACGATATTGTGGAATTATCAGCGTACATTTGCTATGGTCCCATACACGTATGTAACCATTATTCTTGACCTGTTTCAAACTGGAAAACTGCGGTTAGTTAATTGCTCTTGCGTGGTATTTAATCCGTTCGTGATGAGGCCTTTTTCTTTTCTCCCTTGGAATATCAATAATCATTCGATAGCTTAAATCTCTATGATTTCGGTGTTGTATTTGGATATGTAGACATTATCTTCCAATCGATTGTTTTAAACCTCGCTATAAGCATTCAATACAGTTTGTTGGATCGTTTGAAGCCTTTTCGAGGTTGATACGTCAGTGGACTAACGTACGCTTTCGGCGGTATCGCCCGTCTCATCAGAGCCATCATAATGTCTACATGTTCACTACCAGCCGTAATCCATCGACTGAGTAAAAGTGGTGATAACCACAATCACGTGCTATCACCAGAAACGTCCCCCCATCACCCCCATCCATGCCTATAAACTAGGGTTCGGTGTGGGGTGTGTGGCTCTGTTGAGACGGGCGATACCGCCGGAGCGTACGTAGGCCACTGACGTATCAACCTCGAAAAGACTTTAGACTCTAGCAAACAAAATTGTTTGAGATTTTGAAAACGTTTTCCTCGTGCGCTATAGTAGCAGGAAAAGATTATCTTTCACCTTTGACGCGCATTTTTTGTCTTTAGTGAGGGTTTGTGGACGGCTTTTCAACAGAGTTTCAGTACTTATACGATAGCTTGAAAAGCGATGATTCTAAAAGTGAGGGGTTTTTTCTTTTGAAAAGGTCTCCTTGGAACGAAATTTGTCACCTTTCGCACTCGGAGATCTATGCATCAAAGACATACGTAATGTACACGAAATCGTGTTGTATCAGAATATCAAGAACAATGTAAGGATTCTTCGAAAACGGAGAAAAGATTCTTGAATAAACAACGGCAAGCACGCCCTTTCAGGCAGCAATTGAAATTGCTGTGTGCAGCGCGATTTTCTCTATTTTTTAGTAATTTTCTTCTTTGTTTTGGAAAAAATTAGTGGTTTTCCGTATTAGGACTATAGAAAAGAACGTTCCATGTTTCTGCTCCGAAGTCATGAAAAACTCACTATGAAGTCAACCGTTGGGTCTACTATTTCAGGTGTGAAAAGTAATCTACTTACCACTTACAGCGCTCTATGGAAACTATTTCAAAGGAGATTTTCAGTTGCAGGATCGTTGAGATCTGAGCTATCGAATGACTACTGAAAGTCTAGCGAAAAACCATCCACAAACCTTAGTCGAAACAAAGCAAACCGAGTTGAAAACATAATTTTCTTTTTGCTGCTACAACGTATAAGAGGGCCATTCTAGAAACCAGCGCAGTATTAAGATCGCAGATATTTGAACTTTTGAATGGCTACGAAAATTTTGCAGGGGAAGCTTTATCCTGCCAAGAAAGCCTCTTCGTGTGAGAATATTGGTACACGCAGCCCTGAATGGGTTAGAATACACTACTAATCGTTTTGAGCGAGTGGTTGTTCTTTCAGAGCTAATTACCCTAAAATTTCATAGATAGGAGCGGTCTGTGCTGGAGAATAGGCGCGTCTGTACACTTTATTTTCACTGTTTCGTTATACCTATTTTGTCCTTACTTTTGAATATTTACGTTTCTTACACTTTAGTTAGGTGCTTTTTTTCTTTAGGAATCTCTAAATAGTATTTCATTACCGAAAAGTGTGAGTGATTGTCCGTTCTTCAAAAAAAAGCAAAACTTAAACTGCTCTCATCTATGGAATTTTAGGGTACAATTTTATTATGATCATCACCTCTTTGAAGCTATGTAAAAATGGATTCAAAGTTAAACGTGCACAGGTTGAATTACTTCGATTATTTAGGAACTAACAGGAGGACGATCTGTCCCGAGAGTTTTTATCAATGGAAAATTCTTCGGAGGTGGAGACGATACAGCAGCTGCTGCGAAGAGCGGAAAACTCGCACAATTACTCAAAGAGGCGCAAGCCATATGATTCGTGTCAAGACTTCTACTTTTGGTTATGGGATCTTTTTGGTCTACCTCTGGGATTTTAATCTCACTTAGTTGTTTGTAAATGACATGAATACATGCTAACAATAAATAACACATTATTGAATAAGATCTACATAGCACGAAACACCAAGTGCAAAATAAGAGCAGTGTTAAAGTTTACACAAAGGGCCCGTCTATTAGGTAAAGTTGTTGAAATAATTGTGACAAAATTCTTTTTGTAACCACTTGAAAGTTCATATTTCAAATTTGATCAAGAACACAACAGTACATAATAAATTCTATGTTGTAGTGTTAATCCAGCAACTGTCTTGATGTGTGAGTAGGCAAAAACAATGAAAAATCAACAGAAAAGAAATGACTGTCTACAAAATTAAACGGATGATAGGTCGGGATCTGATGTTAATCCGGAAATGCATTACTTCCAGAAGTGACTAACAGCTTTCGAGCTCCCAACTAAACTCATATATTGTTAGTGTGTCAGGATTTGTGTTCAATATGATATTGCACACTATATCACTCGAGCGCAGGTCCTTGTCAGCCATTGCTGGGAATTCTCCTCACTTTTGGGTCTACATTTCACAACATTTTATAATAATGGTACAAAAGTTAATTTCATAATAGAAAAGGAGCACTGCATTGAAATGAACCGAGTAGCTCAGTGACAGGATTGCGACTATTGCCAAGATGATTGAGGTAATGTTCAGGATATCATCGCTAATGAATAAATGGGCCTCGATGACGGCGACATGAGCTGCAGAAATCTTCCTTGACTTAAAGGCTTGATCAAAATTAGCGACGATGCACCTTGACAACCCGAGCACAAGTATTCTAAAAAAAATACCGATGAACCCATCGCCACTTTGGACGAGCTATCGCAAGTAACGTCTTCCTGGACGTACAGCCACCGTCCACCCACGCACTAGTCGGTGGTCCGTCATTTTGAAAATCTTTGTGGATATACGTAAATTGAAGACGTATACAAAATTAATGAAATGGAAGGTGAAAAAGTGCTTAAATTGGTAAAACCTATGTTACAAATTAATACTTGCGCATAGTGGAATAAGCACGTTCATAGCATCAGATCTATTATTTTTTCAAGACATAAGTTTGATGATTCTTAGATTTCTTCTTAAGCCAGATACGAGGTTTATATGGAACTTCAGCTATTGCTCCATTGTAGGTATATGGATGATTGTTTTGTTATCTGTTCCACTTAAGAGTAGTTGGGCAGACGTTATAGGTTGCTGAATGAACAGTCAGAGTTTATAAAATTTACCCATAAGATACCAAGAGATAATTGGCTCCCTTTCTTGAACGTGCAAATAAACATAATCGAAAGCGGCTGCATAACAAAGTGGTGCCGAAAGCTAAGTAATAAGAATATCCTAGTTCATTATCTCTCCGTCCCTCACATATGAAAAAGGCGTTAGTAAAAAACATGTTTCGAACAGCCGCCAGTGTGTGTACCGGATCAGAGCAGACTGGCTCGGGAAATATCCATTTCTAATGGATACACATTTATAACTCCTCGGCTTAGATTTAGAGAAGTAGCACGCCTACCAACGGAAACTCGAATGAAAGCACGGAATACCGTCTATCCTCCCAGTTCTTTTCAGATGAGATAAGCACAGCTATAAAACGTAGTTTGAAAAAAGTAAGTTTAGACCAATCGGTAATAATCATTAAAATACCACCAAATACTCTAAGGCGACAGCTAGTTCGCAGCCGCTTATATGGAAGTCTGTGTATAATGAAAGTTTGCAAAATATGTCCCAATGGCAGAGACGGCTAAACTGCATAGGCGTAGTCTGTCTAATCTCTTGCGGTAGCGTGCAACGATAAATATACTGGCGAGACGGGTAGGCCGCCCTATACTCGTATAGAAGAGCACCCAGTTGGCAAGCGTCCGTAATCAGGACGAAACACCTCTAGGAACAATGAATAAATGGGCCTCGATGACGGCTACATGAGCTTCAGAAATCTTGACGTTAAAGTCTTTTTGGACGTTACAGCCACCGTCCACCCCACGCACTAGTCGGTGGTCCACTCATTCTGATGATCATAGTGGTTATATGTACATTGAAGATGTATACAATATCAATGAAATGGAAGGTGAAAATGTGCTTAGAATTGATAAGGATCTATGTTACAAATTAATACTTGCCCATAGTGGAATAAGTACGTTCATAGCATCAGATCTATTATTTTTTTCAAGCATAAGTTCAATGATTCCTAGATTTCTTCTTAAGCCAAATACGAGGTTTTATATGGATCTTCAGCTATTGCTCCACTGTAGGTGTATGGATGATTGTTTTTCTATCTGATCCACTCAAGAGGAATTGGACAGACGTTATAGGTTGATGAATGAGCTGTCAGAGTTTATAAAATTCACCCATTAGATAGCGAAAGATAATTGGCTCCCATTTTTGAACGTGCAAATAAACTTAACCGAGAACGACTAAATAACAAAGTGGTAGCGAAAGCCAAGTAGTAAGAATGTACTGGTTCACTATCTTCCCGCATCCCTCACGAAATAGGCGTTAGTAAAAAACACGGTTTGAACAGCCGCCGGTGTGTGTACTGGATTAGAGCAGAGAGTACAGTCCGTGAAACTGGCTCAAAAAATATCCATTTCATAACCCCTCGGCTTAGATTTGGAGGAAGTAACATGCCTCCCAACGAAAATTCGAATGAAAGCACGGAATGCCGTTTATCCCCGTTTTTTCAGATGAGATAAGCACAGCTATAAAACATAGTTTTAAAAAAGTAGGATTAGACCAATCGGCAATAATCATTGAAATACCACCAAATACCCTGATTTTTCGTACCGATTTCGATAACGCCTGTGGAAAGATAGGTTTTCAACTAAATCTATCGAAAACGATATTTATGAGAAACGGATGGGTTTTTTTTTTCCTAATGCCCCATTCACGCCAAACGGAACGACAATCTCCGAATGCTTCAGTTACGTTTATCTAGGTCGTGAAATCAACGTGATGAACGACCTAGCTCCACAGTTGAGCAGGAGGAAACGAGCGGCTGGGGGAACTTTTGAGAGCCGAAGATGTAGTAAAGAGGGCAAAGAACATCTGACTCCGTGCCCACCTTTTCGACTCGACAATCATCCCTGCCCTAACGTATGCAGCAAAAACATGGTCGCTACGGAAGCAGGATGAAGGATCACTTGACGTTATCGAACGCGCAGTCGAAAGGTCGATGCTAGGAGTATCTCGTATCTCGCAAATGAGAGAAGGGATCCGAAGTTCCGACCTACGTCAACGATGGAAAGTCAGAGACGCCGTTCTACACGCCAGGATACCAAAAATAAGGTGGGCCGGACACGTGATGCGCTTCAACGACAACCGATGGACGAGAGCCGTTACCGACTGGATTCCTCGGGACGTCAAGCGCTTCAAAGGAAGAACTGACACACTGGTCCGATTTCTTCACGAAAGCTATAGAAGAAGGATATGATGCTCAGCGATTTCCTAGAGCGAGGAGGACCCACTGGGCTACTCTTGCACGCGATAGGGAAAGATGGAAGTGTTGCTGGTACTCATTCGAGTCACTTGACAATCAACGGAACGACAGGTGACACAGGTGATACTCTAAGGCGGCAATTAGTTCACAGCCTCTTATATGACCGTTTCTGTATAAAGAAAAATTGCACATTATGTCCCATCTGCAGAGACGGTAACTGCATAAGCGTAGGAACAGTTTACCCAATATCCTGCAAAGCGTGCAACGACAAATATACATGGCGAGACGGGTGGGCCGTCTATACTCGTGTAGAAGAACACCCAGTTGATAAGCGTCATATCAGACGAAACACCCTCTAGGAACACATAGAGCACAGAAACTTGACGGATAGGCTATGACATAGAAGTCACCATCCTTGCGCAGGAACATGAAACATCAGAGCAAAAAATTTCAGAAGTATTCAAATTAACACTACTAATCCAACTATAAACAGCATCTAAGAATGCCTCGTAATCACTCGTGATATGAATCAGTATATAAGACAGCTGTTTTGATGAGGGAGGTACATTACAAGTCCATGTGATCTCTACCCGGGGATCTCCACTCGAATTATTCAGTGGAACACAATATAAAAGCTGTATGTTGAGAGTTGATTTTGTGCTTGATGCGATTGAAATCTATGTCTGGTGATTTTTTCTAGAGGAGTAATGGAGATATTTGACTGATTGGATTGTAGACAATCTCATCTTTCCACGCTCATAAGAAGGAGAACTGCCGAAACGTCAGCTGTTGAATAAAGAATGATATAACACATCGTGTCTGACTTAGGAAGAAGGTTAGGAATTATTGAAGATGCCGGGGTTAATAGATAGTCGGTTTGGGGAATTATGAGCTCAAATATCGCAAGACTTCAAGTTGGTTATATTTTGATCAGTCTCAAGTGCTGGGTTGACTGCGGATATGTTATGAATAGATATGAACGCAGCAATTACATAATGCGATTCACTTGGTGGGATTTTTGAATAAACAATCAAGCTCTTGGTGTAAATCTATTCCTGAGGGATACATCATGCATTGGTGGTTCACCAAGCAGAATCACCAGTGGATACATGCATATCTGGTCTATGTTATAGCTTGCGATGGCCTACGGATGTGCCAAGTGACAATTGCCCGTCCTTGCACCTAAGTCTGGCACCGATTCATCGACGCTGGAGAAATGAAGGCTTGATGAGCATGAGGAGCATGAATCAGCGACCATATGTGTTGAAGTGCAACTTGAACTACTGCATCCACAATGCTCACTTATAACACATAAATAGAGAAAAGCAGGAAAAGACATGTAGGACAGAAAATTTTTGAAGATGCATAAGTAAAACACTGTATAGCTTGGCGAAAACTGCTTCGTAGCTTTGACTACTTTCAATAGAAACTACTATTTTGAGAATTTTTACGTAATTTCGATATGTTCGACGCTAACACATTTTCGAACGTGCATGTTTCTCGATAAATGTTGATAATTTTCTGATCAGCTCAAAGCATGAGAATTTGAGTATGACAATAAATGAGAACAGCAAGGGCGGCTTGTCGTTTTAAAGAAATCCACAGTGTTTCAGATGTTATTTCAATTTACTAGTTGATGAGTTTCAATTTCATAAAAAGTTAGACATCTTCGTGTATATTTTTAGCATTTTATTCAATCTGTCATCACAGTGTCTATTTTTTTTACTATGCGGATCCCAGTGCTTTTAGCATTCAATTCGTTCTTCGTCTTCTTTCTAAAGGACATAGAATACAGGTTGAGCGCGCCACCTTGCAATCTCGACGATAGTCCTGCTGTGGCGTTCCATAGGACGTTGTTGTTGACTGCCTGAGAGCAGTGGATGGAAGGGGGGCCAGAGCTCGGCTCCACGCGCTCCGTGACCAACATCACTACCACTCGGTCACGGCGCTCCATTCGTGTATAAATATACAGTATATGCAAGGCTGGACCTTGAGGAAGAGGGTGGGGGGAGTTGAACCGCGCTTCCCCCGTAACAGGTGCGCTTGCTAACCACTACATTATCGGAGCCCTTGCCTCCTACCACTCTTCCTGGATACGCGGTACAATAAAGGATTTCCGTATATTATATTTAAGCTTGATTAATTTTCCCATTAATCTGGTGAGAGACAAAGACAGATCTACAGGACATTTAAGCTATTCGTTTGTGGGAGATATCACCTTCTAAAAAACTTTTGCCGCGTCTTCAACTCGAACGTCACTCATCATCGTCATACAACTTTTGAAGTCGAAGTTGCATTATGCGTTTATGAACCCATCTCTGCACGAAAATAACATGTATATTGCGATCTGTTTCGGCGACATTGTGTGCTTGCATCAGTATGAAATAAGTCTGTTCTATTTGCACGTCCCAATCGAGTAGGTTTTTTTTGCAATAGACTCTCAGCAAAAGAGACGCTGGTGTAGCCATTATCAGCATAGAGATGTTTTCCTTCATCTCATATACACATATATATATATATATTATACATATATATATATATATATATATATATATAATTCACTGGGCTCGTTTTCGTATTATTCGCGGGACATCCCATTATGTGTGAATTTACGCCTGCGCCTGCATAATACATCGTTAAGTGTGCCCTCTTTCGATGGACAATTTGAACAACTTCGTCCAGTATTTATGGCTTCTGGAGAGATTGTACTGACGAAGTATTCTATCTTGAGAATGGTATAGTCAACTCGTCGATACATACATCTCTACGAAATCTGTGCACATCAAACAAAAGTCTTTTTATTTGAGCGCTCTTAGCGGTGATATCATGTTATAATATATCAAATAATGAAAAGTGAGGTGCAAAACATTTGGGTCAGGCGCTACTCGAACCCACATTTCACCCACTCCGCTGGCGCGTGCTGTATCGCTTACACAACCGACGCCTGTTTTTACACGACTCTTTCCACGCTCTAACACATTTATTTATCAGCAACCAACCGTCAACGATCTGGCCCGGGTAGTCGCTATCGACATTAAACAGTCACGGTGACAGAATTCGGGTATTAGATGATCAAACACAATTCTTTTTCATTTGACCGCATCTAGCGGTGGTCTGATGTTATAGATTACCCAGTGATGATAGAAGCGTTGTAGCTTAAAAGAGTGGTGCCAAATTGGCTTTGTGGTGTAAGGGGTAGAGCACGCGTTCCAGATTGGGTGAAATACGGGTTCAAGTCCCGACGGACGTAAATGTTTTACACATCACATTACATTATTTTGTATACATCTCTGCAATTATATGCACAAGTTCTGTAATGTAGCGATGGAGCTGTAATAGTGGTCACACTGAAGTGCTTTGGTGACGTGAGCAGTGGAGACATTTACCTAGAAAATAAATAGACACATAGAACCAGCAAAGGCTTTTAAGGAGTGAGAAGTTGCTGTAATGGATCATGTTTATAGTCAGTATAAGTGGATTTATAGAAAGCTATTAATCATAGAATGACAGAATAAAGTCTCTTCTAGAATTTCTGTAGATGGTCCAACTCATGGACTCTCTAATTTTGTGTGTAAGATGTTGAAAATGATGAAAAATGAAGAGGATGTTGAAACTACAAGATTTATGTCATAGCATCATTTGTAAAACTTATGGCAATTAATTGAGTGCTTGCAGAAATATAACTGCGCAGTTGACGAGCGCATTTCCTTCACATGTAAGAGATTTATATGCACCAGAACCTCAGGAAGGAGGATAGGAAGCCATGGAACATCATGAAAGAAATCTGGAATTTTCCTCAAAGGGGAAAACAAAACTTTAATTGAACAACGATAATCGCACGTCGCTTGCGAGTCGCACTGCGCAGAGCGATTTCACTTACGTTCCCCAAAGGGTATAGAGACTACTCCACCTTCTCATTTCTTTCTATTTAACGCAAACACTATGCTCCCTGCCTCTCAAGTGCTTCAACGAATCGGGCAAACTTCTCATGTGGGCAATATAGAGACTTTCAATATGCCAGATAATCATTTTTGGCCACGATGTGTCTGTATATAGGGCTGACTTATAGAGCCCGAAACATGTGTTTCGACCTTGAAAGTCTCATGAGTCGGAATGTACCCTTTCGTCTTTAGCCAATCCTCACGCGGTGCTCAGTCCCTGTACTAAGAACAGGCGACGACGAACATTTTACACTCTTTGTGCGGTGAAATTATCGGCGAACACACAGTGTTGTACACTCGATTACTCCTGGCTGATATCGGTAATATATCATATCTGTCGTTTGGAGTGTTTTCTTAAGACCACGCTCAAATATCAATATACCAGACAATCATTATTTGGGCTACGCATGTGGTCTGTCATATAGGGCTGTATATATTGACTTACAGTGTAAAATATACGTTGTTCCCTACTCGTTAAAATAGGGGACAGCCATTTATAACAAACCACATGCGTGCCTCAAAAACTGATTATTTGGCATATTGTTTTTTGAGCGTGGTCTTAAGAAAACACTCGAAACGAAAAATATAAATACTTTTCTACCGAGTTGTCTCTATTGGCTTCGTAAATTGCATATTCGTCCTACATAGAAGACAAGTAATTGCCGTCGGATATAGCGCCCAAGGATATTTTCCAGAGGCAAACGATGAACGACGTCTCAGGTGTACCAAGCGACCCAATGACCTGATCCGCCCACTCCTAGCTAAATCCAACAACAGTCAACAACATTCAATCATCCTAACCATATCGATGTAGTAAACTAGAACGTTGAGTTGTTAACTCATATGACATGTTGTGTTACAGTTTCACTATGGTTGGGAAGAAAGTTCTTGGGCACTTTATAAGCATGAGACAACTCCCATGCATATCGTGGGAATGTTACAGTTTCTTTTGCGGGTTCCCTCACTAAACGCCTAGATGTTATTCTTCTTCTCTATCCGACTTTGGCCATTTTCGATCAATGCAGCATTTTTTTTGGGTCGTCTATTTTAATAGTTCGATGAAGTTGAAGAAGCATGTCAAAAGTTCTTCAGTGCGATGTCGAAGGAATGGTACTTCGACTGTATTCGAAACTTGGCGGACCGATGACAGAAAGTCGTAGAAAATGAGGGCCATAATTTTGGAGAATAGTTAATATTATTTTTGCTTGGAATTTATGCATGATATTTTCATTTTTACTAGTGCCTCAAAACTTTCTCTCCGACCTAGTACAAATCGGACGAAGTTGTTGAATGGGTGCGACGCTACACACCCTATATATCAGTCATGTTTTTATATACGTAGCCTGTACATTTGCTGAACCTCGACGTCGTTACTTATGATAAGGAGGTTATTCTAGTGCTCTACTTTTTCTGTTAACCTTCCATGTATGATTACTGTTGTTGACATTCAGTCAATCGTGAAAAGCCTGACGTCTTTGATCTTTGGCCATTTCAATCGCAACGTCTTTCTCTCTCTCTTACTTATCTGATACAGGGTGTTATCAACACCATTCTCTCATCAACTGGATTGGCAACAATGAGTAGTCGTTCTTACGGCTCGCTGCCCTTTGTAGACGTCCGCAACTACGTCTTACCTTTTCCAGGATGGCCGCACAGACGACGTCTGTTTTTCGATGCGCTCTGCACCCTCTGCAGTCAATAATCAGTACACACTCCACTATATGAGCCCACAAGGGAACACACTATGTCGCCAGTGGTGTTCGGTTTCACTCTGTGGTGATAACTGCTAAAGTATTTCTCGACACCTAAGAGCTTTAAGTGTTATAAGAGCTTTCGACCCCAAGCGACAGATAGACCTGCCGTTTCACTCGTAGCGGGCGTGCCACTACTCCATCGAGGTCAGCGCTTCTCTACCACTGCTTCTTCGTTATGTCCTATCGTTTTGGTCCTACCCTTTTTCCCATCAAACGATTTTGTGCGGTGGGAATAATTCATAATTGCGGTTGGGAACATAAGAAGATTCCAATACTGGTTAGAAACGGCATTTCATAGTGATTAACGATGTTGATGGACAGTCGACTTTCACATCGATTTCGACCGACCACTCATCTCTTTTGTTTTCTCTGCGACATTGCTTCTTAGAGCTTCCCAATGTGACTTTCCACTTTTTGAAACAACTCCGACGACTAGAATGTTTTGTATCTTCGAAACCCTTGAATCTCGGCGTCATTATTCAATAACGACTTCTCTTACGATTTACCTAACACACGAGGTTCAGGAATGAAGTTCATTAGGCTAATGTCTCGACGTCCTCATCTTCAGACTCGATAATTCGATCTTCTGTGGAATGCCGCTCGAATGCAGAAAATCCCATTCAAACGACAAGAAAGGCGAAAACCATAACGAGGTCGAACGACTGTGAGCAACTCGGATTATCAGCTCTGAAGAAGACGGAGACGTCGAAAAACGTTACCTGGGTAAAGCCTATCTATCAACCTAGTGTATCAGCTAAATCTTTGAGGAAACTGATGTTGTTTTGTCAAGTTACAACTATTAGGTTTGAAGACTTTTTATTTTCTTGAAGTCATGACGTCTTGTTCTGCCTGATTTTATAACTGCGTATTTTTCTGTGAAAACCTATTGTCTTAGATTGACGTGTTCGACTTCAGAAAGCTTTATGCTTTTGTTCGTGAATGCACGCCTGAAGTTGTTCTTTTCTTCGTTAGTAATTCTCTGTACTTTGCTTTTGTTTCAGGTTTTTTATACGGCATGGGTGGCGCTAAGGATTTTGTCAATGGTCTAATCATGAACCACAAAGTCGTAATTTTTGGCAAGTCTGACTGTCCGTACTCTCACAAGGTATCTTTTGTAGTTTGTCTTTTTTAAATTTTCTGTATTTGCTGTGAAGATCTCATCAAGGTAGGAAATTGCCAAAATTTTTTGCCTGTTTATGACTTGATTCAAAGCTAGTTTTCCAGAGCGCGATTCGGCTTCGTATACTGTCTTCGCGTCGTGGTTCACTAGTGACAAGGTCACTATCGTAGGAATCAGTGCTGTGCTAAATGAGCCTCAGTAAAAAGGCAGCAAATTTCCCGACTGTCTACGTAAATCTGCGACTTGGATCAACTTCATAGTTAAATGAACAGATGAAACGTTCTGCTTTCAATTACCGGCCATAGTCCTGAATAATTCCATTTCTATGAATGACGGTTGCACGAGAACGAAACGGACGGAGGTTGTGCTGAGATCGACCATGGGAAGTGAAGACGGGCAGTCTTCCTAGTATTTATAAAACATATAAGATGAACGGTAAAACTGCAGAGTTAGGTGTCATTGGGCTTTGACTTGTCGTTTTCATATGCATTCGACAATAAGCTTTATAGATCAAAATGCAAGCTCTGTTGCCCTTTACTTCCTGCCTCAAAGTAAACGCTACATGGTTCACACGAAATTAGTAGATACCTTAGAATTGCTTTGCGAAAGCTGATAGGATTGCAACATGTATTTAAGTTGTTCATTTCATATAATATCCTTTCTTATCACCTTACTAGTGATTCGCCTTCACTCGAGGATTCTCCTTTCTACCCGTTTTCACAAAGTACTCTGCCGATTCCATCCTCAGTTGGCTTGTTTCCTGGCATTCGTCTTCCCTAAAGGTCTTCGAACATTTCACGTGTTGCTTCGGTTGTGATCGGGGATTTTGTCTTCTCTAAGAATGTCGTAGAGTCTGGTCCAAACGATTCTCCTTGCAATATAGGTAATAGCGGAGATAAGGCACTTAATTGACTGATTGTAAGAGGGCATTGGTGGAGGAGATCGAACGGACACATCGCCAATCAAACTGCTTTCTGATGCCGTGCTTTGCCAGTCATTGGGCTAGCTTTTCTCGGAAAAACAAATGCCTATAAACCTTGATAAATGTCTTGAAAGTATCATGAATATTTGTGGCAGTTGGTTTTTCATTGCTGCTTTAGGCGAAAGATGCGATAGAAGCCCAGCATATCAAGTCAGGAGCGATGGAATGTGTGGAAATTGATAAAAGACCCGATTTCTCTGAGATAAAGGATTACATGAAGGTGTGAGCTTATTGATCTTCTATATTAAACAGAGATGAATAATTTTAAATCATCTGAGCTACTTTCTTTGTAAGTTGCAGAGGAAACATCTATGTTCATTTGCCATACTACCCTACAAGCATACAACCATAATTCTTTATCCCTTAATCTAAGCAGTAATATTGTTGTTGGTTATTCGCTCTCATGCGGTTTTTAAATTTGATACGAGTCGTTTTATCCGATAGTGATTATTCTCTAAAACTAGTTACTAGGTTTTCTAAGTCTTCGCATTGAAGTTCTTGTAAATTGGATTCAAAGCTCATTAAAAAGTGTAGTAATTGAAGACTTATTCAGGAACTAACAGGAGCACCATCTACTCCGCGAGTTTTTATCAATGGGAAATTTTTTGGAGGTGGAGATGATACAGTAGAAGCCTCGAAGAACGGAAAACTCGCACAAGTACTCAAAGAGGCTCAAGCCATTTGATTCAGTTGACACTGCTTCGCGATTATGAATAACGTGAATACATGATAATAAACAATACTTTAATGTGGGAAATGGTTTGCACAGCACTTGAAACACAAGGTGCAAAAATAGGATAATGTTGAATTTTGCACAAAAGGCCCGTATCATAATGACAATTTGTTCATTTAGATATGACAGGATTCTTTTTTGTAACCGTTCAAAAATACATATCTTTTTCTTATCAGAAGCTCTAACAGTGCATAGCAAACTGTATATTGTGCTGTTAGTTCAATTACAATACCAATGAGTGAATACACAGAAATGATAGAAAACTAGTATAGAACCTTTTGGGTACGGCATGGACACGCTGTTAGCCCCGCCTCGCCGAACGCGACATCACTAACTTTTCGGCGCGCACGGTGGGGCGGCACTGGCGGTCCCTGGTTGTAGTCAAAAGGTTAAGCAGCTTTTCACGAAGGAAGAGGATGATAGGCCGAGATCGTGAAGTAATTTCATAGACACATCACATCCATCAACAGCTAGTAGCTTTCGAGTACCAAACAGAACTAGAATTAAGTGGTATGTCGGCATCTGGCTTGAATATCAGATTGCATACGATGACTTCAGAGCGCTGGTCCATGTCGTTCGTAGTTTTGAATGCTCCTCGCTTATATATTCGCCAGTAACGTATTGGAGTACATTACGCAATTCACTTGGTACTGAGTTTTGTTTTGTACTATACAGGGCTAACACGATACATTGTACTACTACTGGTGCCCGCTGATGGTGTGGTCTTAGATCACTGATTAGAGATCTCTAAAGGATTAGTAAAAGCGATATGAACATCGACAACGAAAAGAACGTGAGCTCTAACTGCTGACGAAGATTCAAGAGTACATCGAACTTATAAGTATATCATCTTCATCTGAGTCCGCCTGAAAATGCGTGAATCAATTGTTGAGTCGGTTGAATTATGAATCAAAAAAAAAATGACGCATTGATGATTTCAATACGTGGGATGGAGTTAACAATCTTGATAGTGTAGGTTAAAGAATTCCTCATTTGACTGCTTTTAACGGTGGTATGATGTTACAAATATACCCATTCGTGTAGAGTGATGTGCAAATTTTTTGCGTTAGTTGGGACTCAAACCCACATTTCACCCTATACGGGGTCCGTTGACAATTGTTTGCTGAAAGATGGATGCGTTGTAGCGTAGAAAGAGTGGTGTCAAAACAGGTGTCGGTAGTGCAACGGTTCGAGGACGCGTCCTCGAACAGGGTGAGATGTGGGTTCGATTTCACCTGATGCAAAAAGTTTTGCAAATCATTCTACATCAGTCAGTGTAGGTTACAGTTTGCCTACTTATATGATTGCTACACGCACATCACTAGTGTTTTCCAAACTGTCATCGAGTTAATACCTCACAAACTGCGCCATACAGTCCCATTTATGCCCATTAATTTTTTTTTTGACAAAAGTGCATGGTAGACAGTCGCAGCATCATGAGCCATTTGTGGCAAACAGTCATGTGCAAAAAAACTTTATTGTTTACTTCTCGTCCCAAAATACGTTTTGATGTTTATCCCACTTCGCCTACGTCGAGAAATTTGAGAGAGTGAACGTTCCAAAAACAGATTTTTGAGCGAACTATAGTGAATATTGTATCTTAAGAAAGCCTCCAATGACTTAGAGCGATATGGTTAAGCCTTTTCCACATGCTTGTCAACTCCATAGGTCCCATTACTATAGTTATTGAATAGCCAGCATTACCGTGAATTGTTTTAAGCAGGATTCATAGAGTAATACAGCCATGAATACATTTGAACAGTGGCGAGAAAGTCTGTTGTAAC